>JBBPDA010108659.1:0-10924 GCA_037974385.1 Arnoldichthys spilopterus | reverse complement strand
ATAATTACGCACACCCCACTTTGCACTTATTTATTTGTAAAAAATGTTTGGAATCATGTATGATTTTCGTTCCACTTTTCAAGTGTACACCACTTTGTATTGGTCTTTCACATGGATTTCCAATAAAATTAATTTATGTTTGTGGCTGTAATGTGAAAAAATGTTGGAAAGTTCAAGGGGGCCGAATACTTTTGCAAGCCACTGTACATTGTATTTCCATTGTTACACCTCATCAGCAACTTAGACAGCAATGTAGTGTCAATTCATTAGCATTCCAGTCACTGTGTCGCTGTTTAGAAGCAGTAGATTTTCACTGTATAAATAAGCAAAACATTTGAACTTGTAGGCAACATGAGTCACAACCTTGCCTTCAACAGTATTTGAGAAACATTTCTTTCATTTTAGTAACACTGACACCTGGAATTGTCTAACATTGATTGACAGGTCTGCTCCAAAGAGTACAGCAGGGCAGTGAATTAGTCAATGCTGAGCTGAGTGATGAAGTCCTGCATGTTTTTGAATTTTTATGAACTTGCTTTATGTCATCTTTTACCAGCTAATTTGCATTTCCAATGGAAATACACAGAGATGTTAGTGTTTTCAGAAGCAGTCTAGATTATCCAAAGAAAAGAATAAATTAAAATTACCATAATTAATTATGATGATGGTGAAGGCAAGTCAGACTCAAAACTGTTATCATCATTTAGTCATCCAGCTTTGTACAGTTAGCAGTCTCAGAAGTGAAACATGGTAAGAAGTTTCATTCTTCACATTACTGGTTCTAAGAAACACCCAAGGATAACTGAACTTTCTGTGAGGAGGCCTGAACCCCCCAGGTCATTCCTGTGCTTTGCTGTCAACCCTACTTTAGAATTTGTTTTAATCACTGTTGTTTCTCTGTCCATCTGCAACCATGGCTCAGACCTTGCTCCAGAAGCACAAGATCACCTCTGAAGGCCAGTAACTTGGGGATTATGATAAGAATCAGCCTTTCACTGCATTTCATTTCACTCTATTTCCCTCCTTCATCTCTTTTTCTCCCTGCCAGAAAGGTTTAGGCTCTAAATTAATAAAGTAATTTCATATTCTTGATCATTTTTTTTGTACCCACCTCCCTTTAAATTGAAGCTCCCAGTTATGGAGTTGCAGATCCTATAGGGTTGATAATGGCGGGAGTTTAAAGTGCTTCATTAAACCCATTTTTCACACCGAAATCGCTGCATCGCCCTGAGCCTGCCGTCAGCGCTTTTACTGGCCTTGTGTCGCTACTGACTCATGTAAGCTCCTGAAATAGTGCAGATCAGCTCTCTAGTAGGCTCAGCAGTGACCCATGCTCTGGAGACAGTGTAGGGAGGGTTCATCAAACTCTGCCTCACTGACCAGAGGGATTTCACAAAGCTGGATAATTTATGCCAAAAAGTCTGACAAAAAGAGTTTCTTGGAGCAATGTACTATCTTGACACTAATAATACCAAGATAACAGCACTGAAATGTGTAATTATACAGAATTGTATTCTATTTATTTCATACTTAATTTACAAAAAATATACAGTAACACACTGTCTTCCAAGTTTAGGATATGCTGTTATTTTAGTTAATATAATTTTACACCATTTGGACTTTGTGGCTGTAAAATCGTGATTTTTGAGAAATTAATACATTTTTCCCTTCCTCAAGTTTAACAAGTGTACTGAAGGGAAGGAACACCATGTTCCATGTGACTGATCCTTTATTTGTTTATTTAAATATTATATTATGAGAATAACTACAACATTTTAGTTTTATGTGTCATTTGTTGGTGTATAATCACCTTTAATCTGAAGGCACTGTATCAAAGAGAGTGAAATGTTTGCTTGTTTAAATATTTATTTTATGTTTTTACTGTAGTTATTAATATTTATTTGTTAATAGTTTTACACTATTTGCATCCCTTAGCTATAAAAAAAAATGCTTATTTATTCCATTAACACCTTTCCCCTACCTCACACACAGTTTATTTCACGATTGAGGTAAGGCAGGAAACCAGTGCAGTTAACAAAGGGTCTTTATTGTGAAAACAGCCAGCAATACACGAACCAGCGCTCTGGCGCTTGGCTTGGGATAGCCACGAGAGGGACTCGGTGGCAAATGCCTTCGCTGGAGCTAGGCTCAGCTCAGTTCATGCAATGTTCGATATCGTTAGCTAAGCGCTAGCCAACAGCAACTACCTGTCACTGTTCGTTCTTATCTTAACTATCTTAACTATACTCGGCCATGCAACATCCACCTGGTGCTGCTCGTTCAATAACTACCCTAACTATACTCTGCCACGCAACACCCACTTGGTGTTGCTCGTGCGATACTGAACCTACTATCGTCGGCTGTGGATGGCAGACAACAAGTATCCTCCGTGCCAATCCATGGTCCGGACCTGCCTATATTCCCAGGTGATCAGAGGGCTAACTAGCTGCACCTGGAAATACTAGGCTCAGTCAGGGCACGGGGGACGGAGATCGCGCCGACCGCAGGGTGGTGCCAATCCTCCCTCAACTGGAGGAGGTCTTTACCAAATAAAAATTAAGCAATGACTGAATCTGCACCAAACAAAGCACATCCTTTGGGTCATCGCCATCAGATGAATTAACTTTTAAATTCCATTTAACTCACAAAGTTAAAAGTCTACCCTAGGCATCAAAATCCCCCCATACAAATAATAAACTGTTCTATATCCTGCAACTTTAATGGTGGTCCATTCATTTTAGGTATATCATATACCTGCCACAGGTTTCCACCTCCTGGAATACACCATTTGGACAAATTCATAGATTTTTTGCCCTCTGTAGCTTCAAAGGCCCTGCTCTGCCCTTATCTTGTGTTTTCAGTGTCTTGAGGCCTAATGCTAATAGTTGTTGGTCATATTTTGAGTATTAGCATGTTCTTGTTTGTTAAGTGTGTCATGTGTTGTATTAGCCTGTCTAGTGATTTATAAGAACACTTGAAATGTTTAAAATGCAAATATTCCTTGTCCCCAACTCTCTGAAACTACAATATGATACCACAATTTAGTGGAAAATGAATAAAAAGCATCTACTGTTTTATTGTTCTTTTATTTTAAAAGAGCCCTTCCAGATGCAGATAATATTTAGTGTCCTGCTTACAGCCAAAACAGCAGGTTGGTCATATCTAGGTTACTGAAACTAGCAACCCTTTGGTCTACAGCCCAGTCACCAACCAATATCTCTACAATTTCTGGTTCACTTCCTTTACCAATAGGCCACTTGACTTTTCAAACTAAGACACACACTAATATTCTGTGTAGAAAATAATAATTTCTTATACTGCCCCTGAAGATAACTCTTGACCTGTAAGTCCAAAGTCTGGTCACTATCATGTATTCACGTCAATGATGCCAACAGCTTTCTTCTCCAACAAAAGAATATTAAACACAATTAAATCTTAATTAAAGGAAAAATGGCAAGCATAAAGATCTGAGCCATTTTGATCTGCTTTGCAGATGCAACATGTAATATATTGTAATGTCCATGACAAACTTGGGCGAGATACAGAGATGGCTTTTTCAGCTGTCCATACAATCTGCTGTAGGGTCTTGCAATCCAAGGTAGTGCAAATCCCAGACCAAGCCATGGTGCAGTTGCTCAGAATACTCACTATAGACCATATGTAGGATGTGGTGAGGATATGAGGGGAGATGAGCTCTACTCAGTCTCCTACAAAAAATAGAGATTCTGCTTGGCTTTTTTGGCAATGGAGCTGGTGGTGAGGGTCCATTTAAGGGTCTATGTGAGGTTCTTCCCAATGTGAACATTTGGTGTTCCGGACAATCTCCACAGATAGGCTATTGATTTACAGTGAAAAATGATCATGGTATTCTCTTCTATGATGGACCAGGTTTTTGGTTCTGCAACCATCTGTTAGTGATTTTACCTCCTCTTTGTACACTGCCTCATTTCTCCCATTGGTGCATTTTATGTGATGTGGTGTTTTAAAAAAACTTTCACTTTTACGCGTTCCACTTTCCTTTTTTTCACTGACTGTTTGATGTAGACTCCTTGCTTAAATCACCACACATTTCAAAATCTTTCCTTTCACAGCTATCCACACAGTTGTTTTAAGTGAGAAATAATGGCTGGGCTGAAAAGGTTTATGCTTATCTAAAACTCTGAATATATGTAATGAAACCTGAGAATATTAAATGAAACTCTAAGAATATGGGATGAAACCTGAAAATATGGAATGAAACGTGAGAATATAAAATGAAATTCGGAATATATGGAATGTAACCTGAGAATATGAAATTAAACTTGAGAATATGGAATGAAACCTGAGAATATGGAATGAAAATTGAAAATATGGAATGAATCTTGAGAATACTGAATGAAACTTGGAATATATGGAATGAAATCTGAGAATATGGAATGAAGTTTGGTGTCATCAAGGATGGCGCCATATTCTGTTTTTTTGTGTATTACTATTCCACATGGATGTTGCTGCATAAAATATGCCACTATGGGTGAATCAGCATGAAATCTAAGCAGCAATCTTAAATAAGGAAGAGTTAATTAACCTTTCAGATCGGCAGGTTTTAACAGAAACTTATTGCTGCTTGGGTTGTTTTTTTTTTCTTGCTTCAGCATAGCATTCTACACTAACGTCATAGAATAAGCAACTGCCCAAACCCAGAATCTAAAGTATCATGTGTCAAATGAGGCTACCATTGTTTAATTTCAGTTTTGTATCAGAAGTGTGTAATTAATCTACCTAAAACCACTGAAGTCTCGACACCGTGCTGAACGTGAATGTGGTTTGTATTAACTTGCGTCTTCTGTGGGTGTTGCTATTAGGCGTGTCAAATGTGCACGATAATTGTGTAAAATGACAAGCAGCATACTTTCTTCAAGGGTAGAATAGTATTTAATATGGTAACAAGTATTTTTTTGAGCTGTACAAGAATAAGCCAGTGTGTTAACTCTTCATTATTTTGGATTGCTGCTTTTTTATGATTTTATGCTGATTCACACATAGTGGCATTTCATATGTAGCAATATCCATGTGGAATAATAATACAAATCCAAAACACAAGATGGCACCATTATTGATGACACTGAACTTCATTCAATAGACTCAAGTTTCATTCCATTTATTTCAAGTTTCATTCAATATTCTCAAGTTTCATTCAATATTCTCAAGTTTCATTTTATATACTCAAGTTTTATTCCATATTCTCAGATTTAATTTCATATTCTCAAGATTTATTGTTTCACATTTTATATATAATTTTCCTAAATGGCATGCCATAATTTGTCCACATGATATTTAGCAAACTGTAGACAGCAATATTTTGGGGGGACAGCAGTGGCTTTCTCCTTGCTACCCTGCCAAACATATCACTGCTGTTCAGTGTTCTGCTGAATGTGAACTTATAAATATAAACATTCACCAATGTGAGACAGGGTTTTTATTTATTTATTTATTTATTTATTTATTTATTTTAATAAAACCGGGTCTCACACTCACACATAATTGTTATCTTATTGACTCTTGAGTTCACTTTTGTTATTAGATTTTTTATATTCTTTTTATAGTATATATATATGGGGGGGTGAATGGATGACTCTACAAGTGGGCATTATCAACACTTGGTGGTTCTGTATACTTTGGCAATAGCTCCATCTGTTTTCTAGTCATTCATTAATGATGTACTAAGAGACATTCTAGACAAATATGTGATACATTATATCAACAACATCCTTCTTTTATCAAAGAATTTACCTCATCACATCCAGCACATCCAGTCAGTGCTACAAAGGCTACTCGAAAATAAGCTCTATATCAAGTCAGAAGTGCAATTGTCACAAGCACTAGATTTTATTCCTTTGTGATTACCAGGATAGGTCTCATTACAGAAGAAAATAAAATACAGGCAGTTCAGCAACCAGGCCAGAGCCCAAGACAGTAAAAGAGCTGCAGCATTTTCTAGATTTCACTACTTTAGATATTCAAAATTGTCTCCTTGTGCCTTTGTTTTCTAAGAACCTGTCTCCAGCAGAAAGAAGCCATGTAGGTGGCAACTGTTGCTGAGCTGTTGGTGGTAAAACTGGCACTTGAAGAGTTAAGACATTGGCTAGAGGGGACTCAACAACCCTTCCTGGTACTCACAGAACACTGCAATTTGGAATATGTATTCTAGGCAAAACAGCTCAACCCCCAGGCTAACCAGGTGGGCTCTTTTGTTCACCTGCAACCCTTTTCCAGTTTGGGGTGGATTAGGTGAATTTCTGTTTAAAATCTCATAGAAACATCATTCAAATTGGACATGGATAAAAACATTAAGAAAATTAGGTATTACTTTGGAAAATTTGGATTTCCTCAGTGTTATATTGTGTTAATTACATTTTTTAAAATGAGAAATCCATCTTATAATAAGTCTCTTTACTTTTACTCTTTACTTAAAATTTTTTAATTATTTCAAAACTACATTCTATATATATGTCACGAATGAGAGAGTCTGGATGTGGGTGCAAGTCAAAGTCTCTGTTTATTTTCAAACAGGCAGGAAACCAAAACTAGGGAAATATTCAAATAAACATAGTCAAGGAATGGCAAGGTCAATCAGGAGCAGACAGGGTAATGCAGGAGCTAAAGCAGGGTCAAGGACAAGGCTATGGTGAAAATAACTATGAGTCTCATGGACAAGGAATGCTCAGAGCACTGTACCAAAGGACAAGTAGTCTTCGCACTCTCCTGTGTTTCTCACAGGGCTAAATAACCCTGGTGATTAGTGCCCCGATAAGCACCACCTGGGAAGGCTGGCCAGGTTAGAACTCAGGGGAGAGAGACCGGCGCCAACGGCTGGGTGGAGGTAATTCCCCTTTTCCTTTGGGGGGGATCTTACCCTCACCCCCACCCCAAGTACAAGTTAGTACAAGTGCTTATACCCAGCTCCTCTCTTCTGGCCCAAATCTTACCCGATCTACCAAATATTGAATTTTACCACCCCGCCTCCTACTGTCAAGGATGGAGCAAACAGCATACACTGGTCCTCCTATTAGCTCCAAGGCAGGTGGCTGGGTTTCTGTGGGGGTGGCGTCTGCCAGGGGACCTCTCACGAGGGGCTTCAACAAGAAAACATGAAACACAGGAGAGATACGGCAATACAGTTCCTGGCAAGAGCAATTCATAAGACACTTGATTAATTCTGTTAAGGATCTTAAGTCATTTTGTCATGCAAATGCTGCTGCAGCTGGCCCACGTACCTTGGACTCAGTTTCTTACACAGGAGCCGCAGTTTAAGATCCCTCACAGACAACCATACTCTGTCTCCTGGTTGATAGGTAGGTTTCTCAGTTATCCTCCTATCTGTTTGTTCCTTTTGCCTCTTCACTGCCTCTTGCAGTGACACATGGGCACCCTCCCACACCTCCTCCACCCTCTGGAACCACTCATCCACTGCTGGCATGCTTGTCGATGAGTTGTTCCAGGGGAACAGAGGGGGCTGGTACCCAAGCACACACTGAAATGGAGTGAGGAGGGTGGAAGCATTCTGAAGGGAGATCTGGGCATACTCAGCCCAGGGGAGAAATTGAGCCCATGACGCTTGTTGATTGAAGCAGAAGCTGCACAGGAATCTGCCCAGCTCCTGGTTCAATCACTCCACCTGGCCATTGGACTGGGGGTGGTAACCTGAGGGTAAGCTAATTTTCACCCCCAATTTGTCCATGAACTGGGAGGTGAACTGAGGACCTTATACTATGTTCTCTGGTAATCCCATAAACTGAAATACATAATTAAACAAAACCTCAGCTAATTTGAAAGCTGAGGGTAACTTTGGCAAGGGAACCAAGCAGCGCATTTTGGAAAATCGGTCGATAATGACCACAATGCAGGTAAAATCCTGTGACGAGGAGATCAGTTAAAAAGTCTATGGCCAAGTGGGACCGTCGACTTCCAGGGGCATTAACTTACCTACTGGGAGCTGCCTAATGGGGTTGTATGGCGGCACAGACTGAGCAGGATTTCACAATCTGTTCAACAGAATTTCTCCTTCTGGGCCACCAGAATGTCCCAGACAGCAACCAGTATGTCCTAGTTATCCTGGGGTGCCTGTGGCAACACTGGTGTGGGCCCACTTGACCAGCTTCTCTCTAAGTTGTTTGGGGACAAAGGTCTTGCCAGTGGGAGGGTCAGGGGGTGTGTCCTTCCCTTGGTTCTCCCTCTCAATCTCTTCCTCTATCTTCCATCTGATGGGTGCTGTGAATACCATTTCAGATAAAATGGTAGATGGTTTTTCCTCTCCCGGGCCTTAATCTGCTTGCCATGAGAGGGCATCTGCCTTACTATTTGTCTTACCTGGACAATAGGAGAGAGAAGTCAAACTGGGTGAAGAACAGTGCCCACCTGGCTTGGCATGGGTTTAGGCATTTGGCTGTGCACAAGTACTCCAAGTTCTTATGGTCTGTGAGGACCATGAATGGATACTTAGTGCCCTCCAGCCAATGCCTCCATTCTTCAAAGGGTAACTTCATTAGCAGCTATTCCTTGTCCCCCACATGATAATTTTGTTCAGCCGGTGTCATCTTTCTAGAAAAGAAAGCACAGGGTAAAAGTTTGTTCTTTTCTGGGTCTCTCTGAGATAGAATAGCACCTACACCACAGTTAGATCTTTCTGGGTCCGGGTGCTTGAGGATGGGGGGCATGAGTAAACCTCTCCTTCAAGTTTTGGAATGCTCCCTCTGCTTCCTTGCTCCATCCTAGCAACTTAGTCCATGCTGCCTGCTTCTTTAAGAGGGAGGTGAGCAGAGCAGCAATTGAAATAAAACCCCTTATGAACCTGCGGTAAAAGTTCGCGAACCCCAGGAACCTCTGTAGTTCCTTTACCGTGGCAGGTTTGGGCCAATTTAGCACCACATTAACCTTGCTCTCATCCATCTTAATCTCCTCCTAACTGATGATGTAACCCAAGAACGGGACCATGGAAGCATGAAATTCACACTTCTCCACCTTGACACACAGCTGGTTTTCTAGCAAACATTGGAGCATTGCTCTTACATGCTTTACATGCTCCACATGATTCTTTGAATAAATAAGGATGTCGTCAATGTATGTGATGACTGTCTCCCCCAGCATGTCACAAAAACCTCATTCATGACTGGAAAACTGCTGGTGATGAAATTAAATGAAATTCCATACGGAACCACTAAATGTTCATAGTGGTCATTGGTGTTGGAAAAGGCAGTTTTCCATTCATCCTCAGACTTGATTCTTACCAAATAATAAGCCAATCTAAGGTCTAATTTAGTAAAAACGGTTGCCCCTTGCACCTGCTCAAGCGTGGCGGGTACTAGGGGCAATGAGTAGTGAAAGGGCTTCAGTAATTCAGTCAACCCTCTATAATCTATGCATGGTCTAAGGCCCCCATCCTTTTTTTGTATAAAGAAAATCCCAGCTGATGCCAGGGAGGAGGACTGTGGAATGTCCAGGGCCTCCTGAATGAAATGCTCCATGGCCTCCATTTCAGCTCAGGACAGGGGGTAAGTTGGACTACAATGCAGCATGCATCCTGATTTTAATTCTATTGTGCAATCCCAAGGTCTGTGTGTGTGTGTGTGGGGGGGGGGGGTAGGTGAGTTGCCTTCTGCTTGCTAAACACCTCAAGTAAATTGTGGTATTCATTTGGGATGGTCGTGGGCACCACTGTCTTGAAACCCTCAACACTGGTGGCAGCGCATGGTAGGGAAATGCAGTTTTCTCGGCAGTAAGAAGACTAGCCAGTTATCTCAGCACGATGCCAAGAAATGCTCGGATTGTGTTCCATAACCAGAGATCTTCACCGTTAACCGAGATGGGTCTGGTTAGCTTGCTCACCTTGCCTTGACCAACAGGTTGCCTATCCAGTGCCAACACATTGGGTGCTCTAACATGGAAAAATGGAGGTCCATCTCCACCGCTAGATGTTCATCGATGAAGTTAGCTGCAGCTCTGGAATCTACAAGGGCTGAAGAAACATAAGGAGAAGGGTGAGTTGCAAACGTGATATGTACCATAAGGGGTCTAGTAAGGTGCTCAATCTCCGTTCTCACCTCCCTTCTCTTTCATTCGGTGCTCCCTTGGTTCTTGAGGGGGCACTCTGCGACCCAGGGTCCCTCTTCACCGCAGTACCAGCAGAGTTCCAGGTTAGTTCTCTGCCCTTTCTCCTTCACAGTCAACTTCGCAAGTGATGACTGCCTTATGCCCCAAGTTTCCCCTTGTGTCAGTGCCTCCTTCTAGCTCTCCCTTTTAGTTATGCTGTCTTTAATGCGAGTCTTGTCGGCGCTGCTGCCTGTACTCAGATCTCAATGTACATCATTCTCAATCACTTGTAACATTTCAGCATCACTAACAACATATTTCTTTATTTTTTTCTTTCTTTCTATTTTCTTTATATTTTTTTTCTCCCCTTGCTTCTGTCATCTTTGGCTTGCTCATTGTGGGCTCAGACTTGCATTCTGTAAAGCTGCTTTGTGACAATGTCAGCTGTAAAAGGCGCTATAGAAATAAACTTGACTTGACTTGATTCATATTTGGTTCACTATATGAATTCGCCAATAAAATCAGTCATGCAAAGTCTCTGGTGTGTTACTCTTCCAGTTACCAAGCCTGGTACATGTTTATTTTGTTTTGCATATCTTGTTTTGACCCTGTGTCCTGCTCGTGCTCTCTCTCTCTCTCTCTCTATATATATATATATATATATATATATATATATATACAGTGGGTTCGGAAAGTATTCGGACCCCCTTCAATTTTTCACTCTTTCACTCATTTAAATTATTTTTTTTCCCCTGATTAATATACACACAGCACCCCATATTGAAAAAAAAGAATTTTTGAAATTGTTGCAGATTTATTAAAAAAGAAAAACTGAAATATCACATGGTCCTAAGTATTC
>JBBPDA010108658.1:0-10925 GCA_037974385.1 Arnoldichthys spilopterus | reverse complement strand
TATATATATACATATATACAGTATATACAATTATAATTTGTTACTCTTTTACCTATTTTGTGTGTGAAATTTCAGCCTGTAAAGGAAGTAAAGATGTGGATATATTCAATATTCTATGCTTGAACCAGCTCGCCATGGAGATCAGATCTGCTCCAACTGTTGACAGCTTCAAAAAGCAACTAAAAACCCCCTTATTTTCTACATCCTTTTATTAGAATTCTATTTTATCTATTGATTTTTTATGTCTTTATATTTTACTTTCATCATGCACTTTTCATATTTTAATGCTTATTTTTAAATATTTTATTTTTTAATGCATATCACTGTACAGCACATTGAATGACCTTTGTGTATGTTAATGTGCTATATAAATAAACTTGCCTTGCCCTGTCTTATTGGGGTCAAGCATATTGTGAACACAGTGACTGGTCATCTGCACGTTCCTGGTCCATGATGTCAATGCAAAATAAAAGTTGTGAGAGGTGAGCAGCTAATGTGAGGAAACCCACAAACTTCCCAGAGTTGAAACTGTTCTGTACTTATCTTCTGTATTGGATTCAGATTTGTCCAAGCTGATGTGTAGGACTGATCATGAATTAACAGAAATGTTTAGGTGCAGCTATTTCTGCACAAGGGGCTCAAACCAGAAACTGAGAGAAAGAAAGAAATGCCCAAGTCTGATTTGTTTAATTTGCTTCTCTTTCTCTTTATTTTTAAAGCTTGAAAATCTGATGTTTTAGCTCATATTTAAGCAGAAACAGAAAATTCTAAAAAGGTAAGAAGGTCTTTAAACCAGAGTAACAAATCAGTCAGCTTCATATTCAGGGTCTTGTTATGTACATGGTCATGTAAAAATGAGTTTTGATTAGTTGACCCCAGGGGAAAAGAAATAAAATGCAGATGAAGTAAAGGAAAAGACCATTTAAACAGACATAACTTGGTGTAAGGTTTTCTTTTCTTAAATGCAAATAAAACGCTCCAAAATTCCACATTTCACCCTGTGAAGGTTTTTTTTAATCAGCCATACTTTTCCTTGGGAACATGATCTCTTATTACACTTCATTTGCTTTCAGTTTTGCATTTTTTTCAGAGTTTCATTGTTTAGCCATGACTGTCCTTTCTGCTTCTCATATTTTTCTTTCTTAACCACCCTCACCCCCGTCCTCAGAAACAATAGATTACTCACAACTAAGCACCACTCAAGCTAATTTTCTATACAAACACACATTTACGTTTACATGTTAACATTTTCATACCATGGGAAATCAGGTTATAGTTATGATTTTGACTGCACAACACAGATTTCCTCCCCATTTCATTAGGGGAGTGGCCTATATTTGAGGACATAAAGGCATTTTTATGGCATAAGAGGCATTTCAGGAGGCACATCAATATGGCTTATTATGGTATGGTAACGTAAAGCTTTTACTAGATTGATCAACTTTTTCTTCTTTTAATTTTTTATTAATCCGGGTCTCTCTTCTTAACAGCTATTGGAATTATCCTGGGCATATGTGGGTCTTATTCAACACAAGGTAAGGAAGCATTTTACTTTTGGTAAGGAGCTAATGCGTAAAGCTTATGTGTGGTTATTTGTTTGGCGTGATTCGGTGGATTGTTTTATACATTATCTTTCTGGAATGTTGAGTGATAAATAAGATCTAGCATTGTGAGTGCTAAGTCAGAGAAATTAGTAGCTGCTTGTGGGTTTACTGATTAACTGATATTATTGCTATACTTGTGATGTTGCCTCGTAAAGTTACTGCTATGGCAACACAGTTTTCTCACTATAGGAAAAGAAAAGGACTGTGTACTAGAGTATATTTACTACAGAATGGCTAAGCATGTCAAAGACAAAGAAAGAATGCAAACCATGATAATGCAAACAGAGTGGGGGGGGGTGCTAAACAGCTGCTGAGTAGGTGGACTGTGTGGATATATGGACTGTACAGACTTGGGAGTGACTGGTATGTCTTGAAGCATGTACAGCGTTAAATCATGTTTCAATGACACTTTCCTACTCTCATTATGATTCCTGATGCTTTCCTAACTCTTACAAGCCAATCAGTCATAACAGTAACACCACTTACAGGTAAAGTGAATAACCTTGACTATTTAGTTATTTCATTACAATTACAATATTACAATTAGTAAAATTCTTGAAATTGATGTGCTGGAAGTAGAAAAAATGGGAGTTGCATTAGGCGCAGATGAGTCAGAGTTCGTGCCTCGACAGATTAGAGCTTTTTTGGTGGCGTGAGTAGGCTGTAAACACTATCAGGTAAGTGGTTTGTAATATAATGATAAGGGTATATTAGCTGCTGACCCATTCTGCAATAGCAAAAGCAAGCCTGGGCTTAAAAGACAGACAATGACCGTCAGTGGGAAATATTAAAGTGACAATACTTTATAAAGTCATATTTTAGAAGCTGTATGATTTATGCAAATATTAGAGAAATTAAATTCTGCGTCCTTGTGCATTCATTAAAAAAAATCAGAACACTTTAAACTAGGACATGCCTAAATGGCTTTGCTATTTCATCTTTGTGCTTAGACCAATACCATTGTAAAGTAGCTATGGCCACTGCCATTACTGCCACACACAGCACTGACTAAGATGATACCGACTTGCTATATTGGATTTTATTCAGTATGGGGATGAAGCGCATTGCCTATGCATGTGGGTGGGGGACAACACTGTATTCTCACTCACTCCACCCATATTGCCAATGCTAACCCTAAAAATTCTTCCTTTTCTTTTCCATTTCTCCTGTAGTTAATAACTATACTTAGCAGGTTTATAGTATTATCAAAACATTAACACCACCTGCCAAATATTATTTAGGTCATCCTCATGCAACTGTGGTGCATTGTGTTCTGACACCTTAGTATCATAACTAGCATTATCAGTTTGTGCAACAGGAGCTCCCCATCAATGAGCCTGTCGCCGATTCACCGATTGTCCTGGTTCGGATCACTTTTGTTAGGTACTAACCACTGCACACAAGGAACACTCAACAAGACCTGCTGTTTGGAGATGCTCTGACTTAGCTGTCTAGCTATTACAACAGCGCTTGTCAAAGTGGCTCAGATCCTTACCCTCACCCATTTTTTCTGCTTCCAGCACATTGACTTCAAGAACTGACTGTTCACATGCTGCTTAATATAGCTCACACCCCCTGCAGGTGACATTGTAATGAAATAGCTAAATAGTCAGTGTTAGTCACTTCACATCAGTTTATAAATGTATGATATTGAAAGGCAAGTTATTAAATGATTTTGTGTTAAATTTTTGAAAAACAGTAAAAAGGCAAATTTGTTACCATCACTGAGAAAACTGCAAAACAGTAGTTCTCCTGCTGCTAGACATTTTTAAAATGCACTTTTGCCAATCAACATCCATAAAATGAAAATTTCATACCATTTGCATAATCTCAATTTCCCATAACTGAACAATAATTTTTTTTTCTCTCTTTATTCATTCACTGCTGCAAAGGACTAAGGTAAATCAACACAAAGTTTCTTGTGTCATTGTAGACATGTGGCAAAGCTTAACAATACACAGAATGTAGAGCCATTAGGCTCCTGTGTTAAATGTTTCATCATATATACCTGTACTTGTGAGGAGATAATCAGGATCTGTTTTCTTCTGGCAGCCAGAGGTGTGCTGGACTGTTATTCAATGCAGACGAATACGTATGCTGCAGCGGGATTATACACAAGGGGCCTGATTTGTCCTGCTGTGGAAAATATGCCTTCAATATCTTGGAGAGCACTTGCTGCATGAGTAAGGCCCAACACGTACACGTCAAAAACTTAACCTCTGGCTACAATTTCTGTAGCTACAGTAATTTCCTCTGGGATCAGTAAAGTTTTCTGATTCTGAAAGTCATGAGATTTGAGATAAAATGAGTATATAGTTATTACTAGGTGGAGACACAAGAAAATGTGGAAAATGACTTCAATCAGTTCAAAAACCTGGGATGGTCTTAAATGTCTGGAGTAACAGGTGGGCAATATGCTATTTTATGATAATAATAGTAGGTTACATTTATAAAGCCCCTTTCTCAAACCCAAGGACGCTTTACACATACAGAGGGGAAAAAACAACCCTTTAGGAAGAAGAGGAAGGAGAGGAAGAAAAGTGATCATGACAGAGAAAGGTTTATAACTCCCATTTAAAAGTGGGAAAAGACGTGCAGTCACAAAGAGATTGTGGAAGAGAGTTCCAGAGTTTGGGGGCTGTAGCACTAAATGACCTGCCACCCATAGGGGTAAGGTGGGTACGAGGAGCCTTCAGGAGATTAGTACCAGATGACCTGAGGAAGTGATTGGGAAGATTGGGAGTAGGGCACAAGAAGATGGCTGAGATATGGAGGCGCAAGACCATGCAGGGCTTTAAAAGTAGTATTTTAAATTTAATACAGGACTGAATAGGGAGGCAGTGTAATTGAAAGAGGATGGGAGTGATGTGGGATGAGCGTTTACTATAAGTGAGAACACTGGCAGCAGAGTTTTGGATATACTGAAGTTTTTGAAGGGATATGAGAGGAGGGGACCAATGAAGAGGGAATTACAGTAATCAAGGCGGGCCATGATGAAAGCATGTACAAGTGTATGAGCATCAGTATCTGAGAGGGAGGGACGGAGTCTAGCACTATTACGGAGGTGGAAGAAGGCAGTTTTGGAGAGCAACTTTATATGGGTATCAAAATCAAGTGATGGATCAAATAAAAACCCCAAGGTTGCTAACAACAGACGCAGGCTTGACAGGAACATTATCAATACAGATAGAAAAGTTGAGTAGTTTGGAAGTCCTATTAGCAACAGCTCAGATTTGTCAGGGTTAAGTTTGAGAAAACTGCCTGCATTCAGCAATTTAATTCATTAAGACAGTTCAAGGGCAGTGGTGGCCAAGTGGTTAGGCCTTTGGGACCTGAAGATCGCAGGTTTGCGTCCCGGCCTGGTCACCAGAGGTATCCTTGTACAAGGTGCCGTCCCGCTACACTGCTCCCCGGGCGCTGTTAATAGCTGCCTGCTGCTCCACGTGTGCACGTGTGATTGGTTAAATGCAGAGGTCACATTTCGTTGTAGTGCTTGATTGGGTTCACAATGACATACAGTCACTTTCACAACAGATTTTAAGGAGGAGATTCAGAGGAATTGGTGCTAATTTAGAGCTGGATGTCATCAGCTTGATTATGGTGATAAACAGCATCCTTTTATGGATACCACCAATATGTAAACATCACTGACCAGAAAATTCAGCATTTAAATAAAAACTCACATCCCCATGTGAAAATGCCTTTAAGAATTGTGATGTCATTTTATTCTTATATCTTCAAGTGCAAATTGCAGTCATTTAAGAAAAAAAAAATACTGCAGTTATCTTAATTACAGAAAAATAATTTGAATAATTGTGACAGCTCTACATTCACTTCGGTGTTTAAGACAAGAACAAAAGACAACAGAAAACCCCTGGGTCTTTAGACCCTGTCCACAGGTAGCCAGGTATTTTTGAAGACAGTGATTTTTCGTTTTGGTTTTAAAAAAAATCCTGTCCACACGAGCACGGTTTTGAAAATATTTCTGTCCACATTCGAACGCAAAAAAACGATGTCAAACGCTGTAAGAAACATTTCAAAGCAACAGGTGGCATGAGGTAGCTTCTTATATTAGCACAACCTTCCTTTAAAGTTGTCCGACCAACCACTGTTCCGACCTTGTTGTACCGGTGGTCCTGTGCGTGTGTTGTGTCACGTGTCCCCTAGCCATGTGCTTCCGTGTTGTCTTGTTCTCGTGTGTTAACCACGCCCCCGTTAACTGTGTCGTGTCTTCCCTGTCAGCTGTGCCTTATCATGTTGCCCTAAAAAGCCCTGTGTGTTTCTCCTGTGTTCGTCGTTCAGCTGTAAAACGTGCTGTGTTTGTCGTGCCCTGCGTAAAGTCCGTGTATCCTAGCCTTGTGTAAATCTTGTCATCGTGTGTCTAATAAACATAGTTTAACATCAAGTCCTCCTGCATCTGCTGCTTACACAACCCCTAAATCGTCACACTTGTCCATAACGAGAGACATAATAGTGCCTGTGCAGCTAAACCCAAAGCTCAGTCTGATGCCTGTGTCCTTCATAATAAAGGGACAGTAACTCTGCATGTATGTATAACAGTGGTAAAAATGCTAATAGCAGTTACGAGCAACAGTGTTGTGTCTGCGTGTGCCATCACAGAAAATCACCTCGCTCATGTAGACAGACACGATGCACATTGTGACACCAAAGGAGAACAATAATAACAACATTAATAATAACTAATAATAATAATAATAATATCTCTATTTGTATGGCATCTTTCATACATTGCAAATTGTTTTATAAAAAGCAAGAAGTAAAAGTAAGAACTGAAGTAAGGAAAAAAATAAATATAAAAGAATACAAGTATAATGTAATTAAGTTAAACAGCAGAAAGACCTTTATGTTCACTGTAGAGCTTAGTGTAATGAATGGGGTTTGTTGGAAGTAAGCACAAACTATGGATTTTATGAAGATTTATTTTAAATAAGCATACAAACTCTAAGAATAAACATAGATCAGGGAACAATACATAGACTAGGAGATAACTATGGCTAAAGAAGACAGGAACACGGCAGGGTAACAACTACAGAGAACCGACTAGAACTAAAACAAACACAAGAGACTAAAAAGGAAACACTAACAAGGAACACCTGAACAGGGAGGAGACAAGGAACAAGGAACAGGTGACAAGGGCGGAGACAAGGCGGAGCTAGGACCTAAACAAAAGACAAGTGGACAGGGAGCACATGGGAAACCAGAACAAAGAAGGAACATGGCACAACGAGATGTAACGAGATGAGACATGACATTTAGTGCCCACTTTAAAGCTTAATGTCCACCCTAGAGCTTAAAGCCTGCTCCATAGCCTAACCCCCACCTTAGAGCTTAACGCCTGCCTTAGAGCCCTAATAGTAACAGATATTAAAGACAACAGTGATTATTCTTTAATTCTCACTACTATACCAATTTTACATGTATTTGAAGACAAATCTAAACTAACACATCTTTGAGGCAGATGATGTGCAAATGATAGCAAAACATTACTAGACTTTATCTGTGAACTTTAAAATATACAAATGATCTTAATTGGGACTTTAGTATCTAAGACATACATACGTACTTGAAAATATGACAACTGATGCGTGATTTCTAGAATTCTAATCAGATCTCTAAAATTCTGTTTGTCAGTTCTTTCCTTTAAATTTTACATTTGATTTTAGGTTCTGTATAAATGTGGGGGCAACCCTTCACCCTTTCATTTTTGCTTTCCTTGCTGGTTCTGGTGGCTACTGAAATGTATTTGCTGTGTTTGCTCTTCTTGTAGATGAGTTAACTCCTGGTTTGAGCCAGGGTGTTTCAAACTGTTGCGGAACGAAGGCCTACAACCCTCTAAATCATATTTGCTGTGGAGGACACATCCTACTCAGAAAGAGTGCTCAAAGCAAATGCTGCGGGTCAGGTAGGCCTGCTGTTAGCTCCCTTTAAAGATATAAAGGGCCTGCATACATTTTGTTAAAAATTTATAATGATAGTGTCACGATAGGTGGGAGTGTTTGAGCAGGAAGCAAGTGCAGAGCGGGGTGTACGACTAAAAAGGAATTTATTAAACAAAAACGACAAACACTACAAAACACGAACTGAAAGCAAAACACAAGCAACATAAACGGACACGAACACAACACAAAGGCTACATGGCATGAATCTAGGAACACGACAAGAACTAAGAGACATGAGGGTTGACTTACAAAGACCGACAAATGTGCACGCAAAACTTGGGCTTAAATATTAACATTAAAAATTGACGACACCTGGAGACGAGACGAAACGCAGCTGGGAGGCGGGGCAACTACAACACAAGGGCAAGACACGTGGCTAAAACGAAAACAAAAACATGAACACGTGTAACACGAGGGCAGGGTTGTTACAGAGCCCTCCCCCTAGGTGCAACGTCCCGGTGCGCTAAACCCTGCCCACAACCGACTGACCTAGGAAAAGGGCAACACCAGAACACAAGGAAGCTAGACAAAACACATGGACAACAGCTTAGACAACAACTCCAACATGGGCACAAGGACAGGGAACACCAAGGGACACATGAAATGGGGTTGAGGAGGAGGGAACAAAGTCCCGGGCAGAGGGAACGTGACGTGACAGAGCTCTGCAGCATCGCCCTCTGCGACCCGGACGTGGCAGGGCTCTGCGGCATCGCCCTCGTCGACCCGGATGTGGAAGAGCTCTGTGGCGTCGCCCTCTGCGACCCGGACATGGCAGGGCTCTGCGGCATTGCCCTCGTCGACCCAGACATGACAGAGCTCTGTGGCGTCGCCCTCTGCGACCCGGACATGGCAGAGCTCTGCGGCGTTGCCCTCGTCAATTTGGACATGACAGAGTTCTGTAGCGTTACCACACTACAAACACAAACTGAAAGCAAAACACGAGCAACATAAACGGGGCACGAACACAACACAAAGGTTACATAGCATGAGTCTAGGAACACGACAAGAACTAAGAGACATGAGGGTTGACTTAAAAAGACCGACAAATGTGCACGCAAAACTTGGGCTTAAATATTAACATGAAATTGACGACACCTGGAGACGAGACGAGACGCAGCTGGGAGGCGGGGCAACTAGAACACGAGGGCAAGACATGTGGCTAAAACGAAAACAAAAACATGAACACGTGAAACACGAGGCCAGGGTCGTTACAGATAGGTCCAAAATGACTTTGATGAATAATTTTTCATATGAACCTCTAATAAAATGTTTATACACTGCTCAGCCATTAACATGAACACCACTGACAGGTGAAGTGAATAACATTGACTATCTAATTATTTCATTACAAAGGCACCTGTCGGGGGGGTGGGATATATTTGGCAGTCAGTTCATGTTGATGTGCTGAAGGCAGAAAAATGGGCCACTTTGACAAGGGCATTACCAAAATGGCAGGTCTTGTGGAATGCTGCAGGTATGCAGTAGGTAGTACCTACCCAAACTGATCCAAGGAAAGACAATGAATAAGTCAGCAACAGGGTTATGGGCAGGGTTATGCATGTGAAGACTAGCCCATTTAGTTCAATCCCAAAAAGAAAGCCTAGCCTTCCAAATTTCATATGCACTAATGCCCTTCTTACACCCAGCTTTTATCATAAAATCCATTATCCTGGCATGTTTATCTTACCTGTGCTCTTTGTACTGTTTTTGCAGTCCTTTCCACAAAACCACTTTTAATAATAATGCAGGGTGCCTTCTCATTGGCTGACAGGCTCGTTCATTAGGGTGCAGGGGGTATACTGGTAAAGTTCTGGTTATGCTAAAAAAAACTTGCCAGCACCCACTACTATTATCTTGTTATCTTTCAGAGCTGTATGAGGAGAGGACTCATCATTGTTGTGGCCCTGTTTCTGAGAAAGTGCTTTTGCCTAGGAAGACTAGCCATGACTTGTGTTGTGGCACTAAGTTATACAACCAAATCAAGCAATGTTGCTGTTATGAGCCAAATCTTCAAGTGATCTCCATAAATTCCAGTAACAGCAAGTGCTGTTCAGATCAGTATCGGCATCCAGGTATAGTATTCAAATCTCAGTGTTGTTACTATAAAGTCTTTGATTTGGCTAAATATTCTCTACATTGTGTCTCATTTTACCCTAATGTATTTTAGTCAGCTTTTGCTTAACTTTAGTGAACTCTGAGTGAACAGACTATCTCTATCAGAAATATGAACCCCGGTTTATGGGTTTGGCTCAAATTTGTTAATAAACCAATGTTGAAAAGATGGATGTGCATTCTTGCAATGGAGGCAAAGCATCTCTGACTTCACTTAGCAGAATGAGCAAATGCTGAATTTTTCTGGTGCTATTCCCTATAACAATATCTGAATATTGTGTATACAGTTAAAAGCTCTGAAAAGAATGTGATGCGTGTAGGATTTCAGGCTGTTGTATAAATCAATTTTAGAATTTGATGCTAAAACGTTTTCCTTTTAATATTGTATCACTTTTTACTTGTTTTGGAACTGAGGAGACTAATTGTAGTAGTTTTGCAATTGGAATTTTTGTCCATTTCTCACTTGATATAAGACTTTAGCTGCTCAACAGCCTGTGGTCAATGTGGTCAGATTGTCCTCTTCATAACATGCCATACATTTCCAATAGGAAGCAGATATGGACTCTCAGCAGACGCCACACTGCTGTTGCCCATGCAGAATACAGTTTCAAGTTCCATTTCTTAATGCAGTGACAGTGCAAAGTGACAATGGTCTTATAAAGTAGTTCTGCGCCCACGTGGCTATATTTGTCACAGTAGTATAATAGTTTCTTAGGTAGTGCTGTCTGAAGGCTTAAAGATTATGTGCATTCAACAGTCATTTTTAACTTTGCCCTTTACACACTGAGATGTCTTGGAATTCTCTGGATCTTTTCACAAAATTCTGTACCCTAGATGTTGAAGGCCTAAATTCTCTGCAATCTGGCATTAAGAAATGTTGGGCACCCCATATTGACAGAAAAAAAAAGAATTTTTGAAAAAAGAAAAATTGAAATATCACATGGTCTTTCATTTCTTCTGATCATCCTTGAGATCACCTTCATTTGAGTCCAGCTGTGTTTAATTATAATTGGACTTTGCATTAGGAAAGCCACGCACCTATCTATATAAGACCTTACAGCTCACAATGCATGTCAGAGCAAATGAGAATCAGGAGGTCAAAGGAACTGCCTGAAGAGCTCAGAGACAGAATTGTGGCAAGGCACAGATCTTGCCAAGGTTACAAAAACATTTCTGCTGCACTTAAGGTTCCCAAGAGCACAGTGGCCTCCATAATTCTTAAATGGAAGATGTTTGGGACGACCAGAAC
>JBBPDA010108657.1:0-10925 GCA_037974385.1 Arnoldichthys spilopterus | reverse complement strand
ATGCAATGCGAACGCTTGATTGTTTCCTCTGTCCTGGAAGTCGCTTTGGATAAAAGCGTCAGCCAAATGAATAAATACAAATATAAATGTAAACATGATCTGGCCCCTCTCTGGTTTAGCCTCTGTCTACATTAGCACAACCTTCCCCACTGTCACCATGTTTGCTATTGTCAGAAATGAAATGTGACCTCTGCATTTAACCCATCACATATGCACACAGGGAGTAGTGCAGCGGGATGGTCCTTGCTTAAGGGTATCTTAGTGGTGCCCGGGACAGGATGGAACTTGAACCTGCAAGCTTCTGCTTCATACTGTGGCTGATCAACTTTATTCCTCTGTAGCTACTACAACTCTGCACATCACCCTTATTCTTAAAAACTGGTACCAGTGCACTTCTCCTCCATTGCTGTGGCATCTTCTCACTTTCTAAGCTTGTGTTATACAAACTCCTATCCTAACTGCAATCTTCTGACTCCCCAAAAACACATATTTAAATATATGACTAGTATCAAAAATGTGCTAGGATTACTAGAGAGGAACTCGAGAGCTGCTGGACACCTCAGGCGTAGACTCCATAACTGAGCATCAAATGAAAGGATAGAAGAACCCCCCCACACACCCACACACACACATACACACACACACACACACACATACACACACACACAAACTGTGAGTGCTGTAACATTGAACACAGCTGTGGAAGGCGTGAATAATCACACTCAATAATACATTCACTGAGCAGGGTAATTAATGAAATGTGATGAACCGACAAATTAATTAGTGCACCGTCAGAGATGCAGCAACTCTAGTGATTAAATTGTTGCTGATCATAATTGCCCTAATGATGTTCTGTGTTTACGTGCGTGTGTGTGTGCATGTGTTTTACTATGTTGAGTACATGAAATGTACAACTGCGCTAAAAACAAACGGACAGATCAGTGGAAAGTGTTTTCACTGTGGGCTTCTGTTTTGCAATTTTGAAATATTATTACAATACACTACACAAGAAACACACCTTTACTGGCCTCTTTATCAGAAACACCCACCTTATGCTTCCGCTCACTGGCCACTTTATTAGAAACACCCACCCAGTGTTTCCCCTCACTGGCCACTTTATCAGAAACACCCACCTTATGCTTCCGCTCACTGGCCACTTTATTAGAAACACCCACCCAGTGTTTCCCCTCACTGGCCACTTTATCAGAAACACCCACCTTATGCTTCCGCTCACTGGCCACTTTATCAGAAACACCCACCTTGTGTTCCCCTCACTGGCCACTTTATCAGAAACACCCACCTTGTGTTTCCCCTCACTGGCCACTTTATCAGAAACACCCACCTTGTGTTTTCTCTCACTGGCCACTTAATTTTAATATTAACAGAGACGCAGGAGGCGGAACCCAGAAGAGTGGTGGTGCACACAACAGAGACGCAGGATGGTGGAGCGGGAAACTGGACCAGCACACTCTGCATTAAAAGCTATGGAAGCATTTCGGCTTCTGTGAAGTTCATGAGAAACAGAACCTGGACAGGAAATACACGATTATGGAAGTTGTGTCAAACAAAACTCAACCATTGTGGAAACACGACAAACATGAGAAACCGTACTGCACGTTTTCACCCAGAGGAGAAAGAAAGACACTCGGTTATAGTTGTTACCAATCAGAGGATCAAACAAGCATCGTTCAATCCCACTCAATTACACCCTCGATCACATGTATTTTATAGTGATAGTATAGTGAGGGGGAAAGAAATTGTGTATTGAAAAATAAGACTTTATTGGATTTTGGCCCCAAAATCACTGTACAATGTTAAAGCAACAGTGCTGTACATTCACTCCCCCACACCGGCCTTCGTGCAGTGTACGACTGTGCCACACGAAGGAGGACGTATGCACATGGAACATATTCATTACTCTGTTTATTTTTTGGGAGGATGTTTACATTGGGCCCATAGTCGAGCGAGTACAGATACAACAGCTCAATGGCCTCACTTCACTGTGCTTGCAGGGACGTCATCACGCTGGTGACCCCCAGGTGGTGCTTCATGTGTGTTATGTGAGTCTGGAATGTTGTGCCAGTACTGTTGGGCCGGCATATCTCAGGTTACACCCACATGTATGCAAAGAGTCAGACGGACACGCAGCTGCTGAACTTTCTGTTTTACAGTCAGAGTAAGAGTCTGGATTGGTGAACGGGCTCCCAAATACCTGCATGCCCGAACTACCACTTTACTTATTAGGGCAGAAGAGCAGGCCAACTTTCATGAGATACTCACATTGGCACCTTCTCTCGTCCTTCAGCGTCCAGGTACAGGTCCCTCTCCAGAGCTGCAACAGCCAGCAGAACAACAGCCTCAGTGATTCAGCAGCACACACACGCACACACATATGCACATATTCACACACACCACACGTGTGTATACATATTGTACACACATACACACACACACACATATAAACACATGCATGCACCACACATAAACACACACCTATCACACCTACACACATTTATACACACATATACCCACCATACATTTTCACACACACACAAATACTCAAATACAAGTTTTTACAGACAGCTGACATTTGAATTTATGTAGATGAGTGCCCCCCCCCCCACACACACACACTTATTTTTGAACTGCCACACTTTCCAGTGGAAGAAAACACACTGATTACACACTGATCACAGACTCATAACACACTGACATTCCTGCAAACCCAGCATGAAGTTAACCTTCCTTCCTAATGGGCTGAATGCACAGGAGACAGTGTGGGAGCTGGGTGGGCGGGGCTATGTGTTACTCTGTAGCTTCAGTGTAACTTGCTGTATAATTTCATACGTGCGACTTCATTATCATCCTCAGACGAGTAAAACAGTGACGTTTCTGTGGGCAGGCGTGTCCACACCTTCGACTGAATGTGTCAATAAGTGAATGGTGCTATTTGCTGAGGATTTTGTGGGTTTTCCCCCACATTAACTCCATAGTAACTAGTGGTGGGAGCTTCCCAGAGGTGACGATTATGGTCCTGTATTTCAATATAGTGTTGATGATATTACGCATTACTTGGGCCGTGATACAATATAATTGGGATTCTTCAACTTGAAAGTACATATGCATTACGTCTCTGCAGCCGTCTCACCGACTCTGACTTCCCTTCCAGCTTCCACATGAGAAGAAGGGCTCATGCCAGGTTTTGTCTCCTGCCTCTAGTAATTATGATTCATATTTACACAGTGATGTATAGTGTCAGATTTTCAGTGTTCAGTGATGGCTTGAAACTGCTTGACCTGCCGGCCATGGTTGACCTGTGGATCCCTACACTGTAAAATGCTTCTTTTTTTTTAACCAGGCACAGCCAATCAGAACAGAGCTTAGTTACATAGAAGCCTTAGCCCTTCAGCAGGGGTGGTTTTTAACAGTTACACTCGTAGCATTGTACATTTTTTGCGTGCCACACAAAATTTGAGAAGTTGCCTGTGTGACTGCAAAGCCACAGAGGCGCTGTATCAGAGCAGCGGTTTCAAACCAAGCCAGCAGTGACAAAAACAGGGGCCGTCTGAAGTGTGTATGGAACGAACGTTGTTTTATTTTTGGTTTTATAACACAGATTTATGAGAAATCCACCTAGAACGGCTGAAAAAAGTGTCTGTGCATTCTGAATGCCACTGGCCTGAAACTGCTGCTGTGAAACTGGGTTGTGTGCGTGTGTTGGTTGTGTGTATTTTGCACAGTGTTGGCTGTGTCCTGGATGGACCGTCAGATGTAAAACAGTGAAAATATAAGTGAAAAAAGCTCTGAGTGCAAAGACAATGGCGTATCAACTGGAATTCTAAATCAACATTAACTCGAGATGTAGAACTTGAGCGGGCAGTGGTGGCCTAGTGGTTAGGACGTTGCCCTTGAGAACTGCGCAGGTTTAAGTCCCAGCCCGGGGTATCCTGGGTATCCTTGAGCAAGGTACCGTCTCGCTACACTTCTCCCTGGGCGATGTTGATAGCTGCCCACAGCTCTGCGTGTGCACGTGTGATGTGGTGCTTGAGTGTGTTCACAATGACAAATAGTCACTTTAACTTCACTCGTTCAGTGTTTAACATTCCAGATCTCGCACACAGGTGTGATGCTACACTTCAGTGGAAAGTAGTGAGCGGTGCAACCGGATGATGCTACGCACTAAAGGGTTAAAGGCACAGAAGCAAGCTGTTTAATGATGAGCGACAAAAAGAGTGTAATGCTTTAAGACTTAAAGTCTTTTTAGTAAGGATTCTATATATCACCAATTTGACTCCGAAAACTCCTTTCTGACATAGGTACGATATTATGTCAATACATGTGAAACAATGAAGTTCAGTGAAGGCTGAAGAACTTTGCTGAAAATTTCTTTTTGGAGCTGCAGATGCTGGGAAAATGCATTTGCAGCTCTCAAAATGTGCCAAAATGCTGTTTTACTTCTCGTTGAAAATAACGCTTTAAGAGTTAAAGATTTGCAGCGCGGAGTTTATAAATCACCATATTGACTCGAAAAACACCTTTCTGATATGGTACTATGTCAAGACATGTGGAACAATTAAGAGAAGGATGAAGAACTTTGCTGAAAACCTTTTTTTGAAATTGCAGACACTGTGATACTACATTTGCAGCTCTCGAAATGCTGTTTTTCTTCTCGAGGAGTATAATGCTTTAAGACTTAATGTCTTTCAGTAAGGTTTCAGTAAATCACCAATTTGACTCAGAAAACACCTTTCTGACATGATATTATGTCAAGACATGTGAAACAATGAAGTTCAGTGAAGGCTGAAGAACTTTGCTGAAAACAGGAGGGAAAATATTAGGGCATGTGCCCTTTAAAGTGACTATTTGTCACTGTGAACACATCCCATCACACAAAGTGCACCACAAAGAAATGTGACCTTTGCCTTTAACTAATCCACACGTGGAGCAGTGGGCAGCTATCAACAGCACTCGGCGAGCAGTGTATTGGGATGGTACTTTGCTCAAGGGTACCTCAGTGATACATGGCCGAGGACTTAAACCTGCCAACCTCCAATAACATGGGCAGGTCCCTGACCACTAGACTACCATTGCCCAAAGGTTAATGGTTCTAACCACTGTTATAGCTGTGAGACATCAGTCTTATGATATAATGTAGAAGGAGAGAGAGTAAGTACAGTACAGTAGGAAAATGTGTCTAACCTGCTGCTGCTGTGAATAAACTCACCGGCGGCTTTCGCTCTCCTCCTCCTGCAGATGATCAGGAGAACAACTGCCACCACGATCATGAGCACCATGACCAATGCCAGCACTGCCAAGATGATCGTGAAAGTGTCATCTTCTTCCTCCTCCTCCTCCTCGTCCTCCTCCTCCTTCTCTCCCACTGTGTCCAGGGACAGTGTACTATTCCCTGTTCCTGAAATGTTTCTAGGTGGTGACTCTGAAGTTTGGACAGAATGTTAAACTGTAAACTAAGCTTCTGGGAAAAACTTGCCATCACAATGGCCTGTTTTAATGTGTAATTAATTTCTTTATTCTCTGGGTATTTTATTCCAAGGTCTAAAGTACAATTAGTTTGTTTTATTTATTTATTTTTCTTATTGTCATTTTTAATTCAATTTTTTAACTCAATTTTAATTTTATTGGCTATTATCCTATTTTATTATCTCATTATTTTCTTTCTTCTTTTATTATATTTTGTGTCTTTTACAAGTTTATCATCCTGTTGTCATCCCCTGAAACAGAGGGTATGCATGTGAGGTCATAGTGGGAGGAGTCGACATCTAGACTGCCCAAGGGTAAGCAAAGAGAAGCTAACGGATCACTGCAGTTCACACACAAACACACCTTAAGTAGTAGACTGCAAAACCGGAGTAAAACAAACGATTATCTGCTTAAATTAAAGGCAGTTGGGTTCACCAGTGATCCTTACACCTTACCAAAGAGCCACTGGGCCATGGTCATTGACATGTGGCATGTTCATGTGTCTTCAGGTTTTGCTTTGTGTGTTTCGGAGTCAAACCCACTACATACAAATGTGAGAAAAGTAGCCAATGTTAGCAGTTTTGGACGATATTGGCCAACATGGCTTTGCAATATCACAGCCTGGTGGTTTGTCACACTCTCCTCAGTGCTTGATGGTGTGTTTTTGCTTTAACATGAGGAAGGAGAATTTTTTTAAACAGTGCATGTGTAGATAGGATTTTGGGCCTTACTCTTATTCCTGCTGTGTGGATAATAAGTGCCACTGCACCCCCTTATGACTCCAACCTCTATGCCATTTATTTATTTATTTATTTATTTATTTTATTACGCCACCCACACACAAAGATAGAAAGGAAAGTTACGCTGAGTAATGGGAGAGAGGGAGGACCACCCTATCCACCCAGTGAGATCCAAGTCAGTCTTGGGCTTGGAAAGATGCGCCGCTCGAAGCTGATTGAACAAATGCCCACCCATAGGGATCCAAATACCCTGCTTACAGTGTAGGTACAGCTACACACCACTGTAGATCAGTACCTGTGCTGTTCGTGTGGCTTCCGTTGTGAGTCCTGGTGATGGTGGGTGGGTGACTGGTGAATGCAGCTATAACAGAAATAAACCACAATCAGCTTCAGCCTGCATTCACACATGTGCACACACACACCTTCTGAGCCACCCTCCAACTAAGCTTTAAAGTGAAAGTTCAAAACAAATTTACACTAAATCAAATTACAAAGTACATGATTCAATGTGGCTGCTGCTAATATGTTTATCTATGCTAACATACTTTAGTCCATGGTTCTACATAAGAGTATGTCAGACCGTGTCAGAAACCACATAAGCAAGTCTATTAGAGATTACCTCCACAGGTTACAACAGATTATGAACAGAGAAACCTTAGAGTGAGTCTACCCAGGCCCAATACAGATTGCACTGCAGTGCCTGCAGTTGGAAACAAATGACCTTAACATGAGGGTGTATCAGAGCAATCTGGGCGACTTTCAACCAGACTGAAACCATGCAAAAGATACAGTACACCACACAACACAATCAGACTGTGATATTCAGAGGTGAGGCAAACAGTTTAGAACAGTCACAGCTAGCATAACACAGTGATAGAAAAAGATAGAAATATTCCCGCTCTTTCAGACTCTTGGGGGGCGGGGGCATTGGTACATTAGCCTTATAGCTAACAAAGCATTTCATTTAGGGAAATTTTATTAAATCATTGCTTTCGAAAAGATTGTGGTACACAGAAACAACAAAGATACAACACATTATATACATAAACAGTATAGACATACATACATATACATACACATCATTGGTTTAAAAAGTGAGTCCTGATGCAGATAGAAAGGGGTCAGAACACACAGTGCACCAATGCAGTGTTTTCCACTTACATCTATAAGTAACAGGAGAGACCTGTTAATTAGCTGGTGAGTTGTGATCAGGTGTGTTGGGAGAAGGGAAAATGAAAGTAAATATTTACTCACATGTTTGTGTTAAGATGACCTGTGCGTCGGATTTAGCATGGGTGACAGCTTCTTCACTCTTGATGTATACTGTAAAAAAAAAAAAATCACAAAAACAAAAAACTAAATGGACATTTTACAGTAAAGAGCAGGACTTAAAGTGCCTTTCAGAGTCATTTCTGCACCCAGTGTGGCATAAAGGTGAATGAACTAGTAACACCAGCAGCCGGGCTGAACACTGATGCAGAGTTTGATGTGGCCTGTTTACGTTCAGAGGAAAGTAATCTTATCAAGGAAGAACGCTCTCTGTATCTGTGAGGTCTCTGCAGCCCACACAGCACCACCGCAAACTCCAACAGGCCAAGACTCTGCCTTTTGTCCTGCCCCACCGCTGACCCCATCCCGCTTTAAACGAGAATCTGTTTTTCTTCAGGAGAGTCCAAAAGTAAACTTCCACAGTAAAAGTCAGATCAGGTCAGCACATGTTTCCATGCACACACACACATACACACACACACACAAGCTGTGAGCGGTGGTGTATTGACCAGGATCGTTTAGGCCCCAGCACAAAAAAAATGTAATAGTTCCCCATACAAAAATGATATTCCTTATGGGCAAGGAGGAGGGGTCAAAGATTTGCATGTGCTTTGAGAAAAAATGACTTAAAATAGAATTTGGACCGTGGTGGCCTAGTGGTTAGGATGCTGCCTTTGAGACCTGAAGGTCGCAGGTTCAAATCCCGGCCCAGGCACTACTGAGGTAGCCTTGAGCAAGGTACCGTCCCACTACACTGCTCCCCGGTTGCTGTTGATAGCTGCCCGCTGCTCCACGTGTGCATGTGTGATGGGTTAAATGCAGAGGTTGCATTTGGTTGTGGTGCTTGAGTGTGTTCACAATGACAAATTTTCACTTCAATAATTTTGGCACACTAACTTTTTTTTGGGTGGGGATTGTTTGGTATGATAGTGTCCTACTAAGCTATGAGAGAAGTGGCCACAGTATGACAAAACCAGACTCTGGGAGAGGTTAAAACAAAGCCCCCTCACTCCCTCACCCTCTTACTAATCAGTAAACACAAAGAAAGTGTGTATAAAATGTACAGTGATGTGTCTCTGTAGAGGGTGTGGACTTACACTCAGAACATACAACGCAGTCATTCGCCAACCTTTGCATTTGACTGTATGTACCACTGCTGAATTTACATAGTCAAATGAAGGATGTTTCACTGTGTGGAACGTCATATAAAAAACAGAGGCTGCACCCATGAGACAATGCTAATTATAAACTATGAGTATAATGGATCAAATTTTGGAAACATTTCATGACCCTTTCTGTCACAAATCCATCAAACCCTCTTTATAAATGTGGCTGTAAAAAAAGGGATTTTGACTTTTAAAGTAATCAACAATCAATAATAGCGACTAAAAAAATGTAAAGCACGGATGTTGATTTAGAAGTTGCAGTGTGTACAGTGTGTGAAGTACAAAGGCAGCCCAAAAATGTAATTTCATAAGTTATAATGTCTATAATTTTATAGTGTATATTGTGCATGCCAAATCTTTTGTATATGAATGTAAATTTTTGTTCAGAATCAGTTTTGGGTTTCGTATTGTAAGTGACTAAAACACTGGATTTTATGAAAGCTTACATAATATATTAAAAACTGTGATCTCTTGTAGCAATTTAATGCAAAAATTTTACTGTGATCTGCTTGAAATTGCAACTTCATTGAAACTGAAATATGAAATGAATAAATATCAAAAACTTTGCTCTGTTAACTGTTAACTAGCTCTGTTTGATGTTTGTTGTAATAGAAACCAAGAGTACTTTTTAAATTCAACTGTTGCAATTTTTTCGTCTTACTACATTTGATTCTTTGGGCAGTGGTGGTTTAGTTGTTAGGACATTACCTTTGTGGACCAAAGGTCGCAGTTTCAAGTCCCGGCCTGGGCACCATTAAGGTGCCATTGAGCAAGGTACCGTCCCAATACACTGCTCCCAGGGTGCTGTTGATAGCTGCCCGCTGCTGCATGTGTGCACGTGTGATGGGTTAAATGCAAAGGTGCAACCAGCTCCTCATGGACATCAGATATCAGATGTCTTGTTTTCCACTGCCCTTAGTTTAACAGCTGCCTTTGGTTTATGTCTCCTACTTTGAATCTAAATTTGGACTTTTATCTGCTCCCTCTGCTTTTGTTTTTGTTACACTTGCAAAAAACCTGCACCTTAATGAAGTTTCCTGAATGGATAACAGACACTACCATCGACTATAAATCATCGGCGTTTGTACATTCCGTTCATGTTGAAAGGGTTAACCCTATATTCGGTGGTTAATGCTTTAAATATTGTTTTATATTGCTTTCTTTACATTTTGTTAAATTCTTATTTTCTTAATTTTTCACTTTAAATATTACTTTTGTTTTTTTCGACTTTCGATTTTATTGCTTACTTTATATCTGTAAAGCACACTGAATGTTGTCTATGTATGCTGACATGCTACATAAACAAATTTGCCTTCCCTTGCCTCTGTCACACTGACCTTAAATTGATGTTGCTTAATAGTTAGTGTACTGTTAATGTACTGTATTCTCTTCCTATACCCAGCTAGCAAAAACGGCCAAACAGCGGAACTGCCCCACTGGACAGAGCTTGCTGGGGTGTCCTAGTGAAGTTACCAGTCATCTTCTATAATAAACACTGCTGAATTATGGGTAATGAGGAGGTTCACTCACAGACAGTCACTTCGGGGTCCAGTAGCTCTGTTTCAGCATCTCCTGAGCTGTCGTCCTCCTCGCAATGACCTGCACAGAAAAGCATGGTATGGTGGCGATGGGCTGGATGTGTGGTGAGTGAAATGCAGTAACAGAGCTTTAGACGGGGGAGCAGTCGAAGCCGGTTTAACATCAAGGGAAAGATGCTATATGAGTCTTAACTCCCACTGTCACACTCACGCTCACCGACACTGAAAAGTTTTAAAAATATGTTCCAACGTGACAAACACGGCAAACGGCAGTGCGCTGGATCTTATTAACAAAATCTGAAAGAAAGTGGGTGGGACTAAAGTCATTTCTGTCCACGGGGTCCCGTCTTAACACAGATCATCTCCAAAACAGATACACACAGGAAACAGAGAAGAAAAAGTTTATTAATACTGAAACTGTGATGCATCAGCTTAGAACAGTCAGTAGTAGGTGGAGTGTGTTGCGTACAGAGGAAGACCAACGACAGTTTAGCCATAATAGGACACAACTATTTTTATCCCGATTATACTATATTTATTACTGTTTATTATTATATATTACTGTCTATTACTATTTATTACTGTCCATATCTGTTTATTACTGTTTCTTTCTGTTTATTAACATTTATTTCTGTCTATTAATGTTTATTATATATGAAAGTGAAGTGAAAGTGACTATTTGTCATTGTGAACACACTCAAGCACCACAACGAAATGTGACCTCTGCATTT
>JBBPDA010108656.1:0-10925 GCA_037974385.1 Arnoldichthys spilopterus | reverse complement strand
AGAAACATTTTGTGTGACAAACATGCAAAAGAATAAGAAATCAGGAAGGGGGCACATAGTTTTTCACACCACTGTAATTACATAGGGCAAGACTGATCAACTGATTGTGTGCACCTTACATAAAGGAACTGGGCAGTAATTCCTCCCTCTTTACATACGTAATTATTTGTTTTGCTAGGAGAGCATGACTCTTATCAAATAGACACTAAAGAAATCTCCTAGCAAAGTATTTTGAAGGACACCCTATGGAGATAAGTATAATGCCAGGTTAGATAGAAGAATATGCAATGTATTTTAAATAATACCTGGTTCTGTGGTAATAAAATTGAACTTTGCTTTGAAAATTAATTTGCATCAAAATTAAGTCCTCTTAAGTATTTGAATGTTTTAAAATATATCTAACAATAAATTACTGCCCTAAAAAGCTTGGGCAGTGGTGGCCTAGTGGTTAGCACCTTGCGCTAGTGGACTGAAGCTCACAGGTTTAAGTCCAGGCCCGGGCAGCACTGAAGTACGCTTGAGCAAGGTACTGTCCAACTACTTTGCTCCCCCAGGTGCTGTTGATAGCTGCTCACTGCTCCCTGTGTGCATGTGTAATGGTTTAAAGGCAGAGGTCACATTTCATTTTGGTGCTAGGAGTGTCACCATTGTTGAATTGTTTACATTTAGCAAATAATGGGTTTTTAAAACTGCTTCAGAAAAAAAAAATTAAATGCCCAGCTACAAATATCCAGATATGAATAGACTACACAAAACGTATGCTGGTTAGCATCAAGAAATCAGTAGGGAGGAATTTAATTTAAGCTGAATAGAGACGCGGTGATGAAGATTGAAGTTGAAACCCGACAATCAATTAAACTGGTAATTTAACCAAGTTTGGAACGGACTGCATACGCGAGCCCTCCAGGTCCTATGCCGGTGGGGGGGTTTCGGCTGGGGCGGTGTCTGTCAGAGGTCCCCTCACCATGGGTTTCAGCAGGGAAACATGGAACACAAGGGAGATACGGTAAATACGGGGTAGGAACAACTCATAAGTTACAGGGTTTATTCGGCGAAGGACCTTAAACGGCCCTACATACCTGGGGCTCCGTTTTTTGCAGGGAAGCCTGAGTTTAAGGTCCTTCAAAAAAGCCACACACGGTCACTGGGTTTGTACCTGGGTTCCTCAGTCCTTCTCCGATCCGCATATTGCTTCTGTCTCCTCACCACCTCCTCCAGCAAGGCATGGGCACCTTCCCACACCTCCTCTGCTCGCTGGAACCACCCATCCACTGCGGGTACATTGGTGGGGGTGTTGTTCCATGGCAACAGAGGAGGCTGGTAGCCTAGCACGCACTGGAATGGGGTGAGGTGGGTGGAAGCATTCTGGAGGGAGTTCTGGGCATATTCGGCCCAGGGGAGAAATCTGGACCAGTAATTCTGCTGATTGTGGCATAAGCTTTGCAGGAATCTGCCCAGCTCCTGGTTCAGTCTCTCCACCTGGCTGTTAGACTGGGGGTGGTAGCCTGACATCAGGCTGACCTTCACCCCCATCTTCTCCATGAATCCCCTCCAGACTTGGGAGGTGAACTGAGGGCCCTAATCGGATACGATGTCCTCTGGTAACCCTGTGACCCTGAACACATGGCTAAATAATATCTCAATTCAAAGGCGGAGGGCAGCTTTGTCACCGGTGTAGTCAACACATTTTGGAAAACCTATCAACTACTACCTCCACACAAGTGTATCCCTGTGACCTTGGGAGGTCTACCAGAAAGTCTATGACCAAGTGGGACCACGACCTCTGGGGAATCTCCAAGGGCATTAATTTACCTACCAGCAGCTGCCTGGGAGAGTTCGTGGTGGCGCAGACCGAGCAGGACTTCACCACCTGCTCCGCTGTGATCCTCATCTTGGGCCACCAGAATCTCTCAGTCAGCAACCGGTGTGTCCTGAAGATTCCAGGGTGCCCTGTGGCCTTGCTGGTGTGCACCCACCTGACCAGTTCGACTCTCAACCTTTCGGGGACAAAGGTCTTGTCGGCTGGGCACTCAGGGGGCATGTTCTTCTCCCGGATCTCTCTCTCTATCTCTTCCTCAAACTCCCATCTAATGGGAGTGGCAAGCGTGGCCTTCAGCAGGATGACATTTGGTTCCTCCTCTCCTGGATCTTTCGCTTATTGTCGGGAGAGGGCATCTGCCTTGCCATTTTTCTTGCCGGGTCGATACGATAGAGAGAAGTTGAACCGGGTGAAGAACAGTGCCCACCTGGCTTGGCAAGGGTTGAAGTGTTACTCAAGATTTCTGTTGTCAGTGAAGACAATTAAAGGAAACTTGGCCCCCTCCAACCAGTACCACCACTCCTCAAAAGACAGCTTCATGGCCAACAATTCCCTGACATGGTAGTTTCTTTCCGCAGGCGTCATCTTCCTGGAAAAGAAAACACAGGGAAACAAGTTGTTACTAGTGATGTCTTTCTGCGACAAAACTGTCCCTATCCTGTTACTCCATGCATCCACCTTTAGGACAAAGGGCCTTTCTGGGTTGGGGTGCTTGAGGACCGGGGCCTGGGTGAACCGCTCCTTTAAGTCCTGAAAGGCCCTCTCAGCCTCCTCATTCTACCCCAGTTTGTTGCATGTCGTCTGTTTCTTGAGGAGAGAGGTCAGCGGAGCAGAGACTGAGCTGAATCCCCTTATGAACCTCGGGTAAAAGTTTGCAAACCCCAAGAACCTTTGCAGTTCTTTCACCGTGGTAGGTCTGGGCCAATTTAGCAATGCGCTCACCTTCTCCTCATCCATTCTCACCCCCTCCGGGCTGATAATGTACCCCAAGAACGGAACCACGGATGCGTGAAATTTGCAGTTCTCTGCCTTGACGTACAGCTAGTTATCTAACAACCACCATAGCACTGCCCGCACATGTTTTACGTGCCAGTGCAGTTTTTTGAGTAAATAAGAATGTCGTTGATATAAGTTATGACCGTCTTTCCTAGCATGTCCCAAAATACTTCGTTAATAAATGACTGGAAGACTGCCGGCACCAGCGAAATGCCATATGCTACCACCAGGTACTTGTAATGGCCGTTGGTCATGGAAAAGGCAGTTTTCCATTTGTCACAATCTTTAATGCGCACAAGATAATAAGCCGATCTTAAATCTAACTTTGTGAAGATTGTTGCCCTTTGTACCTGCTCCAATGATGCAGGCACCAGCAGCAATGGATAGTGAAAGAGCATGATTACCTCATTCAGCCCCCTATAATCTATACAGGGTCGTAAACCGCTGTCCTTCTTCTGAACAAAGAAGAAACCAGCTGACGCCTGGGAGGAGGAGTGTCAAATATGGTATAGCCTATTTCTAGGGCTCCATGGCCTCCATCTCCATCTCCGTCTCAGCTCCTGAAAGGGGGTAAGTAGGCCGACGAGGGGGCATGCACAGTCTCAGCATCTGTGTGGCGGCAGATGGATGGCCTTCTTCTTACTGAATACTTTGGCTAGGTCTCAGTATTCAGCAGGGATGTTAGCTTTCATGATAGCCTTAGCGCTTTTTACGCTAGTGGCGGCGCAAGGCAGGGAAATGCAATTTTTGTGGCAAAATGGTGACCAACCGATAATCTCAGGATGGAGCCAAGAGATGCCGTCCACTCCAGCGCCTTGCCCGTGAGATGTGAAATCGTGATGCCGATCTTTTTGTGTTCCCATTTCACCGGCTGGTGGGCAAAATACATCTCACACTGGAACAAGAAGCCACCACATGTGTCCAGATTTCCAGCATACTTTTCTGGTCTACTCACATTGCCCTATGAAGAAGCTAGGGCAGAAGTGATGGAGCGGGGGCGAAAACCGGATCCCGCACCGGATTCTGGGACTGGATTTGCCATTGCTATGGCGGGAGGGGGTTGCTGGGCTGGCAGCTGCACTAAAACCTGGGAAATCTCCTCCAGGCTGGCTCAGATGGCTTGGATGGCTTGCTGGTGCTCACCGAGCAATCTCCCTTGGTCCATGATGGCCCAGACGAGGTCCGGAGGGTTGCTGGCATTGATTTGTCCCGCGGCTTAATTGGGGCGGAGGATTCTGTCACGAATCTAGGGGAGTCTGAAAACCAGTGCGATTAACAAAGAGTCTTAATTTTTTTAACCAGCAAGCAGATGACATGGCGATCCGTCGGCGTATTCAGGAGAATTGCAAGGGGCGCTCGGTAGCAACAGCCTTCGCTAAAACTAGGCTTAATTCAGTTCGTTAAGCATTCAATACCATATCCTTCAATAGTTACACTTTGACAAGCGCTCTCCACGCTGCACAAACCTAGTGCTAAGCATTTAATACTGTGTCCTTCAATCGTTCGCTCTCACTACAGCATATGACTAGTATCCTCCGTGCTCTCCCTGTGTTCTGGCCCTGCCTATATCCCCAGGTGATTAGGGGACTAACCAGCCACACCTGGAATGGTTGAGCTAGTCAGTATTTGGGGGACGGAGACCAGCGCTGGCCGCTGGGTGGCGGTAACCCTCCCTCAACCGAAGGGGGTATTACCCGTTCCCTTACAATACGTCTGTATCTATAACCCAGCACTAGTGTGTACAAAATTTTATTGAAAAAATTAGTGAGAAAACACTAATAATAATATTACACTAATAATAATTTTTTTTATTATTATTTCCTGGCATGAGCATATGGTAGAGGAGCATATTTAAGTAGTATTGAACTTTTGCATTTAGCTGGTACAGAACCTTTACATTTGGAGCTTCTTTAACTTGAAAAAGATTTTTCATACTTAGACATTTCATTTACATAGAGTTCTGTTTCCCAACCTGTTTCTCTGATTTTGAACAGATAAACAAGCAACTTTAAATAGATTCATGTTTGATCCAACTTTTTGTTTGAAAACATTCACGTTTTATGGTTTTTAAATGAGATCAAAAGTAATGCACTAAAAGTAATACATTGTAAATACTTAGACAAAATACAGTTCAATCCTTATGGACAGTGATGGAACTTATGTAATGTCTGTACACCACCACAGTGGATTAGAAAAAACATTTTGTGAAACCAACCCAAGAGTTCTTCAACTGACCAAATTAGTCATTTGAACAGAAAATGCTTTTCAGTTACTAAAGACCAAATTGAAGGCAGAAAGACAAACAAGCAGAACTGATGGCAGGGGCAGTAAGAGTATTGCTGCCTGGTGTCGACCAGTGAAGGATGGGTTCCCCTTTCTGAGCCTTGCTTCCTCAAGGGGTTTCTTCCTGTAGCTAATAAAGTTTTTTCTTGCCTCTGTCGCTGTAAAACTGCTTTGTGACATCAGTTGTAAAAAGCTCTATAGAAGTAAACTTGACTTAATTAAAGGCCTGGCAAAGCTTCTCAAGGAGATAAACTAGGCATTTGGAAAGTTAATTTGTTCTTTAAAAATCTGAAGGATTTTTTCCAAGTATTAACACAATATTTGTATGTGAAATTGTCCAGTTTATTTTGAGCCTCTAAAATGGTCATATTTCGTGTAAAAATGGCTGTAATTCCTGAAAGCTCAATGCAGTAACTTTGTTAAACCTTGACTTGCAGTTTAAAGTCTACACTTCTTTTACATATTGATTGCTTCATTTCAAATCCACTCTGGTGGTGTTTAAAGGCAAAATGACAGAAAAATTTCACTGTATAAAGACCTAACTATAAGTGCGCTTATGCAGATTTAACAGGCTCTCATTTATTCCTCTCATCTGGAAAACAAGCAAAAACTGTCTGAAAGGTGTACTGCAAATATAAATCTTTAAGACTATGAAGGAATTTCTGCAAATGTATTAAGAGAAAGTCTGGTCTTTGACAAACATTGCTTTAGACAGCTAGTTTTTTTTTTTGTCTTACATCAAATTGGTATGTCAACCTTTTTAATTACCTTTATTTGTAAGAGTGTAGTAGGGGGAAGGTAGCTGTTTTCTAATGGTGTTGTGCTAAAAGTGCATGTGTTGATGCAATGATGTCCCTAAATGTCTTTTCCTGACAACTGGTGATGGTAAACAGTGTGATTCAACTCTTTAACCCTACCTAGGTGTTATCTGTTGTCAGGAAATGAAAAGACTAATTAGCTTGTTATTGCTCCATTGTGTGTCTTTGCTTTGCTTCAATAGTATTGACTGTCGCACTGTAAACACAACACAATAAATGACCTTAATACAGCAAACACCATCAGCTTCAGTTGCTGTTCTACATGAGAAATCTCCAGTTCTTCTGTTCCCCCACCCCCCAAACCCTTTATTGATGGTATTAATAATGAGCAGGTCCCCAAGGTAGTGAGCTGCCTACAAATGCCGAGGAGATAGCAATCAACAGCCTTTAGTTGTGTATTCACACATTTTCCCTGTTTGTGCCCTTTAGTTGAGGTTTCATGTGTAGAGAGTACTGCTGGAGCTGTCAGACATGACTCCCTGATCTTGCTTTCTTCACATCAATGTAGATCTAATATTGAGGGTTTTTTGTTTATTTTCAAATGGATATACTTATTTTGTGATTTTTAAAGCATTTATTTCTTCATAATGTCTTATTGTTAACCAGGTGTAATTATGCTTATTTAAATAAATAAATGCCCCTAGCATACTTGCTGAAAGAATAACAAACATAAAACTATTTCTCTATAGAGCAGCACTTGGTTCCTCCCAAGGTTTCTTCCTACTACTAGGGAGTTTTTCCTTGCCTCTGTCGCCCTTGGCTTGCTCTTTGGGGCTCGGACCCGGTTTCTGTAAAGCTGCTTTGTGACAACGTCAGTTGTAAAAAGCGCTATACAAATAAACTTGACTTGACTTGACTTGACACTTATGCTGCTGTTTTGTGTGTTTGTTTTTCTTTCTTATTTTCTTTTTTTAAGAAGTGTGCTAAATTGTTTGCTGGTAAAAAGTAAATAATATTGAACAATTTTTTTGAGTAATGCCCTCCTACATACTGTGTGTCATGAAAATGCCTATACTTATTGAATATGGAGATCAAATGAGATATTGGCACTCCAATAAAATCAGCTGATTTTGAGTTTATTGTTATCAATGCAAAAAATAATAATTATGGGGAAGAATGACATTTTATAACTAAAGCTACATTTTCAAGGGAAAGAACTAAAAAAAACCATACAGAAATACGGGTAACTCTACCCCCACTGCTACAGTATTTGTATTATTTAAAACTAAGTTGTTTATTTTCAGCCAGAGTTGTGACTATTCACAATCATATACATATACAAAATAACTTGATTTTTACAGCATGTCTGAACGAGCTAACATTTCATCCTCTTTAATATAGCCCTTACTGATAAAAGTAAAACAAACAAAAACACACGGTGTAAGGGAACGGTTGAGGGGGGATTGGCGCCACCCAGCGGGTGGCATGATCTCCATCCCCCGAGCTCTGACTAAGCCTACTAGTTCCAGGTGCGGCTAGTTAGCCCCATGATTACCTGGGAATATAGGCAAGTTCGGAGCTCAGGTAGGCACGGAGGATAGTCGTTGCAAGCCATCAGGGCAACGATTGTAGGACGGGTAGTATCGAGCTAAGCAGCATCAGGGAGGTGTTGCGTGGCAGAGAATAGTTATTGAACGAGCAGCACCAGGTAGGTGTTGCATGGCAGAGAAGAGTTATTATATGAGCAGCGACAAGTAGTCATTGGAGGCATTTAGTGATGCGCTGAACCCTAGGATACGGTATCGAACATTGCACAAACTGAGCGGAGCACAGTTCCAGTGAAGGCAGTTATCACTGCACTACTTTTGGGACTTTCTCCTACCGAGCACCGGAGCACTGGTTTTGTGTTTGCTGGCATCTTGTGAAAATAAAGACCCTTTGTTAACCGCACTGGTTCCCCGCCTACCTCCATATCGTGACACATGGAAAAATAACTTTTTCAACCATTCATTTACCAAAAATATATAACCCTAAATAACAAAATGTTGGGATGGTGTGAAAAACACAAATAAAAAAGAAAGCAGTGATTTCAATTTACTTTGACTTGTATTTCATTGCAGACAATATGAACACAAAATTTGTCATGTTTTGTCTGGTGAACTTTATTTAATTTGTAAATATACATAATTTTCTGTCATTTAGACCTGCAAAACATTCCAGAAAAAGTTGGGATATGAGCAATTTAGGGCTAGTAATGAGGTAAAATTTTTAAATAATGATGTGATTTAGTGATTTCAACGGGTGATTATAATTATTATTTGGTACAAAAGCAGCAACCAAGAAAGGTCTAGTCCTTTAGGAGCAAAGATGGGCAGAGGATTACTATTTTGAGAACAAATACATGAGAAAATTATTGAAATATTTAAAAATAATGTTCCTCAAAGAAAGATAGGAAGAGATTAGAATATTTCCCCTTTAACAGTGCATAATATAATTAAAAGAAAGAGGAATTTCAGTGCGTAAAGAACAAGGGCACAAGCCTAAGCTGAACAACCGTGATCTCAGATCCCTCAGGCGGCACTGCATCAAGAAACTTCCTTCATCTATAAGCGATATCACCTCATGGGCTCAGGACTACTTTGGCAAACCTTTGTCAAGTACCACAATACGTAGTTACATCCACAAATGCCAGCTGAAACTGTACTGTGCCAAAAGAAAGCCCTATGTTAGCAGTGTCCAGAAGCGCCGTCATCTTCTCTGGGTTTGGAGGCATCTGGGATGGACCATCACACAGTGGAAACGTGTACTGTGGTCAGATAAATCTGTATTCCAGGTATTTTTTGGGAGAAATGGACGCCATGTGTTCCGGACCAAAGAAGAAAAGGATCATCCAGACTCTTACCAGCAACAAGTCCAAAAGCCAGGGTCTGTCAAGGTATGGGGTTGTGTCAGTGCCCTTGGCAAAGGTAATTTGCACTTCTGTGATGGCACCATTAATGCTGAAAAGCACAACATGCTGCCTTCAAGAAGACATCTTATCCAGGGACGCCCATGCATATTTCAACAAGACAAGGCAAAACCACATTCTGCATATATTAAAAAGTCCTGGCTGCGGAGGAAGAGGGAACGGGTACTTGACTGGCCTGCCTGTAGTCCCGATCTGTCTACAATACAGAATGTGTGGTGCATTTTAAAGCGCAAAATGCAGCAACAAAGTCCCCATACAGTTGTCCACCTTAAGACTTGTTTGAAGCAAGAATGGGACAAACTTACACCTGAAACATTTCATCAAGTGGCATCTTCAGTCCCTAAACGTCTTTTAAGTGTTGTTAAAAGGAATGGCAACATTACAAAGTGGTAAATGGTTTACTGTCCCAACGTTTTTTGGAATGTGTTGCAGGTCTGAATGACAGAAAAGTATGTATATACAAATGAAATGAAGTTGACCAGACAAAACATGAAATATTTTGTTTTCGTATTGTCTGCAATAAAGTCAAAGTAACTTTAGAACTCACTACTTTCTTTTTTTAACTGCGTTTTCCATAATGTCCCAACTTTTTCTGATTTAGGGTTGTAAATAGATGTTATATTCTTCTGTGAAGAACCTACTGTAAGTACATCCTTGGCTACAGAAGCTAGTAATTCATTCACAGAAATAATGTTGTGTAGGCTTTTGCATAATTGTGCACCAGTCTCTAACAGCTGCTAGCTGACATTTTTATCCACTCATACAACATTGCTTTAGTTGACATGAGGATATTTAAGGGGTTTTCTTCCCTTTTCATATCCCAAATAAAATTTGGGAATGTATGCACTTTCACTCCAATTGTTGCAAGAGTTACCTGACATGATAAAAGTCTGGGATTCTTAAAGATCTCTTTTTTTCATCAGTCTGCATGGTCTTGACATGATTAATGATTACCACACACATCAACAGCAAAGAGAACACAAAAACCCTAGATATGAGTTTTAATTAAGACAGGTTCATCTTGCATCTCCAACTTGCATTCTAATTAATGTTTTTTTTTCTATATGATGATCTGTTTTTGTTTATTTCAATTATGAAATTGTCAGTATCAATTCTGGATCATAGAAGCTGAAATGTTAGCTTGTTCAGATATGCTAAAATAATCAACAATTTCCATGGTATGTATAAAATATAAAATTTGCCTTAGCCTAGACTCTGCCACCTCAAGTGTCTTGCATCCTTTCAGTTTATCTCCCCATCCTGACCTCTATTACCACTGCTGCCACCTCTGGATCCAATGACTCTCTGTACAGAAGTGGCTCCCTTCTCTGTAACACCAGGAACTTCTCTTTCAAACTACTGAAAGGGAGTTGCAGGATGTTACTTCTTCCATATAATGCCGTGCTGCTGAGGCTGTGTGGAAAGCCAAGCCACCTGCAAAGGTAGCTGCTGTTATTCCTCTGCTTGACTCTACTGTTGATACTGGGACCCCACAAACAAGCAGCAGCTACAGAATCCTGAGCAGGATGGCATACTGGTAAATCCAGGCCCTCAATCTCCCTGGTAGACCTGAATTGTCCACCTTTATGAGCCACTCCTCAAGGTCTTAGTGATCTTTTTGATAGATTTGATATCCTTGAGGCTAGCATCAAAGACCTTCCCCAAACTTTTTACCAGCTGCTCAGTAATAATTGGAATGGTTTCACCATCTAGTGTGAAGCATAACTTGTTCACTACATGACCCTTTTTCAACACCAAAGACCTAGACTTTTTTAAAGATTAAAGCTCATACTTGCCCAAGCAATGAGCTTTTCTAGGGCTTGAAGGATCCATCTGGTTCCTGGCACTGAGGATGTAATGATGGTAGGATCATCCAAGAAAGTCCTGAATGGTGATATGTTCCAAGCCTTTCTGCACTGATATATCAATGTAATCATTCTGCAGGATAAACTCTATTAGATGTAGAGACAAAATACTAAAGAAGATGTTTAAAATGACTGAATGTAGAATACATATAAAAGCCATTATATATACACACATGGACAAAATTGTTGGTACCCTTCAGTCAATGAAAGAAAAACTCAAAATGGTCACAAAAATA
>JBBPDA010108655.1:282-10926 GCA_037974385.1 Arnoldichthys spilopterus | reverse complement strand
GTGTGTGTGTGTGTGTGTGTGTGTGTGTGTGTGTGTGTGTGTGTGTGTGTGTGTGTGTGTGTGTGTGTGAGCTGCTGAATAACTATTTCATCCGACTGGATCCTGGAAAATCCATTAGGCCGAGCCACTTGACCGGTTCCATGCTGAACAGTGCAGAGGTGGGAGTGTGTGTACCACAGGTTTTCTGTGTGTTCCATGCGAGTGTTGGTTGAGTAAAGGATCTGCTTTGAAAACAAGCTTGAAGCTGTAACTGCTAGCTGAAGAAATCCAGTTTGCGTGTCCGTATGTTGACCAAGGTGGGAGGATACAGCAGTGTGAAAGCGAGCATCGCTCTTACCATGAATACTGGACTCCAGGATGAGGATTTTACCATATTGTGGATAAAAATATGCATTTAAACAGTAAACCAGCAACAGCCCCTATCACAGCACACAGCAACCACGAACGATTCAACACACAATTTAAACATGTTGCACTGTCAATATGATCATTATTGTTATTATCATTTCTTTTATGTATTTATTTATGTAATTAATCTTCTTTATTTGTTTTTTTTTCCTCTTTTTCTATATTATTGCTGACAGTCAAAAAACCTTGTATCTCCAAAATGACAACTTTACAAGACGAGCACAAAACCTTCTGTACTTGTAGTGGCGGTTGATGCAGCGTACTCTGTAAAGGTCATTTACAACAGTTGCTTATGTTCTGTTCATTGTGAACTTTTGACCCAATGTAAACATCAGCAGTTGTTTTCAAATTAGAGGCCAAAACTGCACCTCACTGTTCCTCCACTGTGGCGGATTACAGGTGTTGGAGCTCTGGGGCCAGGACCCTGCATGTCACTGTCTCCTACACTTTGCCTGTGTGCAGCTGCCACCTTAAAATGTGGGCAGTGGAGGCCTAGTGGTTAGGACACTGCCTTTGAGACCTGAAGGTCTCCGGTTCGAGTCCCGGCCGGGGCACTACTGAGGTTCCCTTGAGCAAGGTTCCGTCCCACTACACTGCTCCCCGGGCGCTGTTGATAGCTGCCCGCTACTCCACGTGTGCACGTGTGATGGGTTAAATGCAGAGGTCACATTTCGTCGTGGTGCTTGAGTGTGTTCACAATGACAAATAGTCTTTTACACTTACACTTTACACTTTACACTTAAAAAACATTCTGCTGCCATGTCCATATGTGCACACAACTGATTGTTTAACGGATTAAATGAAATGTAAACAGTTTGTTTTTCTTCTTCTAATTAAGCAGCCTGTGATCGCTTCCCATCCATCAGCGTTGCACAATTGAACAGATGTGGCGAAACGTTAAGGATGAACAGTGTTTGCTGGTCCTGATGTTAGTGCTGAGGTTTTAGTAGCACATAAAGTCTGCTGTGTCCGTCTGAAGCCCAGAAACTTGTTCAAATATGGCTTTTTTGGCTCTTTTGATAAACCAGAGCCATCTCCCACTAAAGACATGGTGAATTTAAAGCATCTCAGACCTGAAGTGTCATTTCTTTAGCAAAACACCCTGCAGATGCCTGCAGTATCATTAATGCGGGGGGTACAGTGCTGCAGCAGACCACACTGGACAGTGGGTAAATCAATGAGCAGCAAACTGAGTGAGTGGTTGTCATTGTGAACGCACCGAACACAAAATGTGACCCCTGCATTTATCCCATCCGCGTAGGAGCAGTGGGCAGCTGACGTAGGCTTCGGGCCGACACCTCGCTCACGGGCACTTCGATGGTAATTGTACTAGTCTGGGATTTGAACCCATGACCTTCAGGTCACAGGGGCAACTACCGAACTGTTACAGCACCAAGGCAACAACGTGGAAAGCTCTAGTTCCCCCTCAAAGTGAGTCACAACGCTGATGTTCTAGTGAGAAGCTACAATTAGGGCTGCAGCCGGAGCCACCTCACCGCCATCACCGCGATGCACAGACACTTTAGTTTAGCTCGTTTTTGCAGAAGCATGCGCGGTTCCCACCATCACGCCATGTTCCTTATCGGGCTCTGTTGTGACTGTGCAGGCCTGTGGGCAGGGGTTGTTTTATTTGCACTTTAAAAGATGCCGACTAAGCTTTTCTTGTTAATGGCGTGTGCTGTTTCGCTTACACAGCCCAGTGTATGCAAGTGTCTGTGCAGCAGGAACCTGCGATTGTTGTTTTGTTGTTGTTTTTTCCCAGGCAATACGAATAGGCGTTAAGTTCACTAGCACCAGAAACACACTTGTGCATGGAGGGATCATCTGGCACCGCTCGTCCAGGCCGGAATTGTGGAGCTGCTCACCTTGTTCTTTGTGCTGGGAGATTTGTAATGTGCCTCTGTAGCTTCTCTGGATTTAGTTCAACTAATGGAGCATAGCTCTGTTCTCGCAGGCCAGCCTTTCCAAAAATGGTGTGTGTGTGTGTGTGTGTGTGCGCGTGTGTGTGAGACTAATCAGTCTCTGGTGATTCAGGTTACAAGAAAGACACGACCCAGGACCGTCTCACAGCTTGTCTGTGCTGTGGTGCTCTACAGTACCGTCAGTTTAGTGCTTTTCTGCTATCTTGACCTCAATAAGGCTGAACCCCACTTTTTTGTGTGTGTGTGTGTGTATTTAACTCTTTGTGAGGACCAAATGCCCTCATAAGTGGGAACATTTTGCTGGTCTTCACAGGGAAACAAGCTAATTTCTCCACAAATTTAAGTTGTTTAGGAGGAACTAAAAGAGCAGAAAGATGGTCCTTTGTTTACTGAGCTTAGGGTTGGGTTTAGGTGTCGGTGTAGTGTTACTGAAATACAGTATTACACAAGTCAATGGAATGTCCTCACAAGGATAGCAATACCAACGCGCGTGCAGGAGCGAATGTGTCCAAGTCACGGCCACACACCCATCCGTTCACACACAGTGCGGCGCATCTGCATGAGCGTGTTCCCACACTGCTTCTCATATTCCTGCCTGCTCGTCTCTCTCTCTCTCTCTCTCTCTCTCTCTCGGCGAAACTCGCACGCGCACACACTCGCCGCAGTGTCCTTGAGAAGCCGATGACTTTGGCAGCCGACGCCTTCGTTTTTCTTTCTTTTCTGCCCGTCTGTCCATCCCTGTATGCCTGTGTCAGTGTATTTGTCTCTATCTCCCTATTGTCGGTCTACCTATCCCTTCCCTCTCTTCTACCTCAACAGCCCTGTTTCCATCTCTTCCTGCCATTGTCTCCGTCCTTCTTGCTTTCTTTCCTTTTTTCACTCATGCTTTTGTTCTTTCCTTCCTTCGTTCTTTCATTACTTCCTTCCCTTCCATGTCTAATCAAATGTTGCCCTGTTTCCATCGCTTCCTGCACCCCCCCCCTCCTCTCGCTCTCTCTCTCATTCATGTCTGTTGTTTGTGTGACCGAGGGGGGTTTTCTCTGACGCCTGTGTCGGGGATGTTTGCCCTGAAAAGACGGATCAGTGGAAGACCTCCGTAAACACAGAGCAGTGAGCAGAGCCCAGCCTGAGGCCTGCTCTCTGTGCTGCCGTGTGCGAGAGCAGGGCCTGGAGCTCCACTGCGTGGCTCAGTGGGTTCGAGTCAGAAGGCGAGGGTTTGATCTGTTGACTCTCCTGCTGGACGCCCATGGACGGTGGTGCACTCTTCAGACTTGCACTGAAGCAAGGCCGTAATCGAGCCTGGGGTATTGATCTGATCTAAAATATAGAGTAGGAGGGGTGCGACCTGATGCAGGTCTGAATTACAATTATGATCAAACATGTAAGATCAGCCTGTGCTGATCGAGTACCACACACAAGGCAAGCTGCAGATGTTCTATCCCTCTATCTATCCATCTCTCTATCTGTCTCTCTGTATATCCATCTCTTTATCTGTGTCTGTCTATCTCTCTCTACTTCTGTCTCTCTGTCTATCCATCCATCTTTCTCTCTGTCTATCCATCTCTCTATTTCTGTCTCTCTGTCTATCCATCCATCTCTCTATCTGTCTCTCTGTCTATCCATCTCTTTATCTGTGTCTGTCTATCTCTCTCTATTTCTGTCTCTCTGTCTATCCATCCATCTCTCTATCTGTCTGTCTATCTCTCTCTATTTCTGTCTCTCTCTCTATCCATCCATCTCTCTATCTGTCTCTCTGTCTATCCATCTCTTTATCTGTGTCTGTCTATCTCTCTCTATTTCTGTCTCTCTGTCTATCCATCCATCTCTCTATCTGTCTCTCTGTCTATCCATCCATCTCTCTTTCTGTCTCTCTGTCTATCCATCCATCTCTCTTTCTGTCTCTCTGTCTATCCATCCATCTCTCTATCTGTCCGTCTCTCTGTACAACAGACGCCCGTGCTGGCCAGCATCGAGCCATTCCAGGTGTGCCGTCATTGTGCAGTGGTGTCCTAGTGGTTAGAACCTTGCCCTTGTGAACAGAAGGTCGTAGGTTCATGTGCCAACCCGGGTACTACTGCGGTACCCTTGAGCAAGGAACCGTCCCACTACGCTGCTCCCCGGGTGCTTTACAAAGCTGCCCGCTGCTCCACGTGTGGATGCATGATGGTTAAAAGCAGAGGTCCCATCTTGTTGTGATGCACTTTGCGTGTGGTTGAGTGTGTTCACACCTTAAATTCGGACTCATGGCTGTAGCACCAATGCGAATCAGACCTGTCACCGACTGATGATGGGGCCAGAGCTTAGAACTCCGAACCAGTCGGGATTTTAACCCGTGATATCTGCGATACTATTGGTCTGAAATGGTTTAGCTACTGGAACCAACTTCTAAATGAATGACCCGCTGCTGACAAACAGTTTCACAGCTGTTTGAGATTTAGATCAGCTGAAGAGGAGCTTTCCGACAGTACAGCGCGTGCGTCACCGCGTGAAATCCCAGGCCTGTTCTACCTCTGCAGAGTCCGCTGCATCACCCAATAGATCGCAGTGTACCCAGAACAGTGTTCCCACGTCATCTAGAGCTGAAGACGAGAAAGCAGCACAGCCACAGCGGATTCGGGCACGAGGGCCTTCAGTTCATCTTCGTCTCTCTCTGTACACGAACAGTCAGTCTGTCCATCTCGTTTCTCTCTCTTCCCTTGTTGCTTCTCGTTTAACTCTCTCTCTGTCACGCTCGCTCGCTCACTCGGCCTCTTTATCGCGTCTGCTCGTATTTCCTCCCTCAGTCCTCCTCCTCCTGGCTTCTCTCCTGCACCGCTGGGATCTGGGGTGCTGCCTGAGAAGATGTAGCCATGACGACGATTCCCCTAGGATAAACTCACTTGGAGAACGAGTCGCGGTGTTTGTTTCGCTCTTTTTTTTTTTTTTTTTTTTTTCCCCATCTCTCTCTCTCTCTCTCTCTCTCCATTCTTCCTGCCCCTTCACCTTCTCTGAGTGCACCCATTCATTTTGGAGAAGGAAGCAAACAGTAGAGAGGAGGAGGAGAGGACGAGAGAGGCGTACACAATGCAGAGAGTGAGGGAGACCTTCACAAAGGAGTGAGTCCTAAAGAGAGGAAAGAAAGACTTACAGAAAAGAGAGAGAGAATCTTCCGGAAACAATAGAGAAAGACTTGCAGAAAGAAGAGAGAGAGAGAGAGATAGAGACATTTACCAAAAAAGGTGAGAGAGTCTTACAGAAAGGACAGAGATTGAAAGGAGAGCGAGCGAGAGAGAGAGAGAGAGAGAGTGAAAAGAGGGGAAGAGTGAGCAAGAGAGAAAGAGAGAGTGAGAACGTAGGGGAGACAGAGAGGGAGAGCGAGCGAAAAGGAGAAGAGAGAGAGAGCGAGACAGAGGGAGGGAGCGAGAGAGTGAAAAGAGGGGAAGAGTGAGCAAGACAGAAAGAGAGAGCGAGAGAAAAAGAGAAGAGAGAGAGCGAGACCGAGAGAGACAGAGGGAGGAAGAGAGAGAGAGAACAGAATTGGGGAAGAAAAGCTAATAAAGTGGCAGAACCGCTGACAAACAAATAATGAAGAGGGAAGAAGAGAGAAATGAAGGAAGTGAGTGATGGAAAACGAGTGACGGAGAGTTCGCCACGTGAGCATGGAATGATCTCTTTAGAAGTGCAGTTTTAAACATATCCTGCAGACAGGCCATCACACACACACACACACACACACCCGCAGCAGCTGAGCAAGGCCAAATCACATGTTGAGAAAAATACAAGATGAGAGGTGATGAATATGCAGCACGAGGCTGAAGGCAGCAGAGATAAGGCACCTCGTAAATGCAGGTTGCAGGTCAAACACACACTTACATACACACACACACACACACGCACGCGCGCGCGCGCACACACACACACAACACATTCTCCCATGATGCCTTGGAAGTCACTTGTGAAGTCACTGAACTCTGTTAAGAATTCCAGACTTTGCTGAGACAGGCGGTTTTTTTTCCCCCCACCTTATGGACACCACACACACACACACACACACACACACACACACAGCCTGTTGGTGCAGTGCTCTATTTGCCTTTCCAGGGCACACTGTCACTGAGCCCCCATGGAGCCAGACTCTTCTGACACTCTTTTGAGACACACACACACACGCACACGTGTGCACACACACACACACACACACTCTCTCTCACACATACACACACAGAAAGGCAGAGAGGTCACATGTGGCCTTATTGTGAATTCAGTGTTCAGACAGAGCGAGCAATGACATTCAGTTCATATTTATTTACTGTCAGTTGCTTTACTTCCTGTTCCTCACTCCTGCCTGCCCACACATATACACACTCACACACACACACACACACACACACTCACACTCACACACTATTGGAAGCTAGAAAACCTCAGTCAATGGCCTTAATGACCCCATTGTGCATTTACATTTTGTAGGTTGTGTGTGTGTGTGTGTGTGTGTGTGTGTGTGTGTGTGTGTGTGTATGAGAGGAATTATTCCTCCTGTTCATCTTCGCCGGTCATCTCCCTGACCGACCGGCTCTTTCTGACCTTCTGTTTAACAGCTCTATGCCTCTTTGGCTCTCATCCAATCTTTTACACAGCGCAGGCAGAGCGGAGGTGAGGATCAGGGCCCTGTTGCAGCATTTTATTTGAAAGATGAATGCCGGCTGTTATCACGCAGTTCTGAGCGCTGGATATGGAAGAGTAGAAGGAGATGAGGAAGACGGGCAGGGGCAGGAGGGTAGCGGTGAGGGTCCGGGCAGCCAGACAGAACCGTTTACCCTGCACTACCAGCCAGAGTTTCGGTATCGGTGCATCATGACAATATAGACCAGGCAGAACTGTGACCGCAGGCTTCATGGCGGTTACTGCAGTGCTGGTATGCAAAAGGGTGCAGTCAGTTTGAGCCATCAGATTGTCTTATGCTGCATATTTATGCAGAGTTTGGTGGATCTACATAGTGTTAAAGGAATAACAGCTGATGTTTAATACAAAATGAGCTTTATTTCTCTATTTAGCGAAAGCAGGGATCAGGAAAATAAAGAAAATGGTTTATTTTTAAAGGTCTGTTCATGGTTTTTAGAATTTAGAGTAGAACTTTATTTATCCCCTATTGGGGAAACTGACTTGCCGCAGCAGCTGAGAAAAGATACAGATATATATACACACATACACTTATATATATGTACACACACATTTACATACTAAAGAATATAAATACGTAAAATAAAACGCTATAAAATTAAAAATCTTACTATATACACGGGTGTAAAATATTCCATTAACCTCAGAAAAGATGCTTTCAAAAATGCAATAAAAACATAAAAGCTTTTCTTTGTACTTCTGTCAGTTTTTTTCAGTGTTTTTACTGACTAACTTTACATTATTTGTGTATATTTACAAACATCAATTAAATTTGATTAAGAAAGTGCACAGAATATTCTAGCACCACTGGTGTGTAAGACTCCACATTAGGCTAATTGTTAGCATGTGAGGGATCATGTGAGGGATCTTGAGGAATCATCTATTAGAGGATAGCCACGACGGCTCCTGGCTCATCCCTTTAGGCCGACATTTCTCAGTGCAGAACTGCAAACAATTGAGCTTTTTCATCGTCTACAGTTCATAATATTGTGTAAAGATTCAGAGAATTCAGAGACATCTTGGTGCATAAGGGGTAAGGTCAGAAACCCCTGGGCACACCTGGGCCCAGGAGAACTTCAGAAAAACAATGGCAGTTAACAAAGTCAAACTTGAAACTGCATCATGCAAGGAGAGAGCCAAACGTCAGCTGTATGCAGAAACGCCGGCGCTCTCTGGGCCCGAGCTCATCCCAGATTAACCGAAAGACGGCGGAACCAGGCGCTGTTGTCCGATCGATTTCTTAAGGCCAAAGATGAAAACAACCTTCCATATTATCAGCAAACGGTGCCAACTTCTGCAGGGTGTGTTGCAGCCGTCAGAACCTAAATTTGTGTAATGTAAATGGTGTAAAGTTGGTCAGTAAAACTACTGAAAATCTTTGTAAAATACTTTTGTAAAATGTTGACATTAAAAGGTCACAGATTTCTGTTTTTAAGGCCCTTTGGGAAATAACCCTTGGGAAATGGGGTTTGTACAAAAAATTATTTTATATGCAAATATAATATTAAAAGCTGCAGTAAAAAGAGTAATAAAAGTAATAAGATTAATTGTAATTAATGACCACAAATTGTGCAATTGCTTATTAAGATTACGGCTGTCGATCAATTAAAAATACAGTTTAAATGTGTGTTTATATTTATTAATTATTCTTTTTTTTAAATAATCTGATCATGCCAGTTGCCCTTTCTGCAATGGTCCAATATCCCTGTAACTTTACAAATGGTCCAGAAGGACTTGAGTAAAAGCCTTTGGGTTTGACCGAACTGGACAGAACGTCAGTACCGCCTCTGATTTTACCTGAAAAAGAGAAAAAAATCAGCAGAGACAGAGACCAAACGTAGGACTGGAAATGGGAAGGGAAGAGCGGAGGGCAGGGATTTATGGAGGCTTATTAGATTTATTAATAATCCTCCAAAAAAATGTAGTGAACAAAAATGTAATGCTAATGGTTTAAAGCTGCGGTGCATTAACTCGCTAACACATGCATTAACTGTTCGTGAGCCGAACCAGCTGTTTGGGGGCTACACATATAGGTGTAGTGTATATATGCAATACAGCTGACTTCAACATCAGTGTTTAGCTGGATTGTAAGTGTTGATTGCTATTAATCCAGCAAACAGCCTTAAATATGATTTTCTCAGCTGCTGAAGGCTTTTAGACAGTACTGGACACTAATAGAGTATACGGTCAATGTAGCCCACCTTGCAGATGGTCCACTCGCTCCATTACTCAGGCACTTGCAGCTCCTGCCTTCTGCTAATGAATCACTGGTGTAGAGCAGTTTGCCCAAGTTGACCCAGAATGGATGGATTCAGTGAATGACCTGGCAGTGAGGAGGACTGAAAACACACACACACACACACACACACACACACACACACACACACACACACACTGCAGAGGCATGCAGGATACATATCTGTATCTGTCTACATTTGCTCTCATGCTAAAGTTTCTTCCCATATAGCACAAATAGCACTGTTTCTGTATGTCAGTCATGTCAGACTCAGTCTCTCTCTTTCTCGTGCTCTTTTTCTCTCTTTCCCTTTATCTTTCTCTCTCTTGCTCGCTCTCTCTCTCTCTCTTGCTCTCTTTCTCTCTCTTTTTCTCTAGCTCGCTCTGTCTTGCTCTCTCTTTCTCTCTCGCTTGCTCTCTCTCTCAAGTGCTTTCTCCTTCTCTCTCTCTCTCTCTCTCTCTCTCTCTCTCTCTCTCTCTCTCACTCGTTCTCTCTCTATCGCTTGCTCTTTTTCTTTCTCTCTCGTTCGCTCTCTCTCTCTCTCTCTGACTCTGAGAGGTCAGTGCTGAATGGCCTGCTGGGTTAGTTGCTGCACGAGCAGATGGTGCTGCAGGTTTTGGGCCATGGCGGCCCAGGCTTGGGCTTGGCCCCACCAATGAGTGTGTATGTGTCTATAGTGAGGGGGAACAAGCTTCTGTGTTGTAAATGGGTTGATGCTAGTCACAGCTTTGTGTGTGGAGTAATTTGCAGCCTTATTGTTCAGTTGTAGTCTGTTCCTCTTGGCAAACAGTGTTCAGTTCCCCAAGGTTACAAGGGTCCCTCTGTTGGACCCCAATCAGAAATTGTCGATAGTATTCAGCCAGTAAACCTTCACCTTCTCCTACACCAGGCTTTGCGTATCATGAAGATTAGCTGTAGTAACAGGGCAGTGGTGGCCTCATGGTAAGGAGCTCACTCTCGTGAACTGAAGGTTGCAGGCTCAAGTTCCGGCCCAGGCACCACGGATCACTGTGAACACACTCAGTCACACAACGAAACGTGACCTCTGCCTTAACCCATCATGCGTGCAGATAAGAACAAGTAACGATGCTGTTTCTGTAAAAATAAAGAATAAAAATCAAATAATGGCCAATCAAAAACCACCCCACCCGAAAACAGACTGATCTGACTATTAAATCTCCATCCAGTCCTGATTTCTTTACAATCTCTCACTGACCGTGACAAACTAATGAGCTGTGTTACTGTGTTGGACTCTTCATATAGTATCAGACGCCTGTAATCAAACTCCTTTATGTGGAACCAATTAAAATGTGTGTGTGTGTGTGTGTGTGTGTGTATGTGTGTGTGTGTGTGTGTGTGTGTGTATGCACATCATTGCCATCTACGACTCTCTTCTGTGAGCTTCAGAGAGCAACCTGG
>JBBPDA010108653.1:5000-10926 GCA_037974385.1 Arnoldichthys spilopterus | reverse complement strand
CTCTCCCTCTCTCTCTCTCTCTCTCTCTCTCTCTCTCTCTCTCTCTCTCTCTCTCCCTCTCTCTCTCTCTCTCTCTCGCTCACTGGATGGCAGGAAGTGGAGGCCGTTGTCACTTTCAGTTTATTGCGCCTGCTCTTGTTCTTCCTCGGCCACGAGCAGTGTTTCCCGCGGAAGGGATTGCGCGTCTGCCTGGGCCGATGTGGATGTGGAAATGAGATTTGAGAGATGTGTGAAATGTGTTATTGGATTGTTGCAGTAATAGCGTCTCACCGCCCTCCCTCTGTTCAGGCGCGGGGCTTATGTGTGTTGGTCTGGCATGTAGTTATCACTCCCCCGACATGACCACACACACACACACACACACACACACAGTGAGGTCAAACAGAATTCAAAGGTTTGTAACCAGTGTTTTGAATAAAACCCAGCTTGACTGTATGTAAATGTGTAAAGTGGTTCTGACGGTTCTGTCACATTTCTATTTTATCCTTGTTCCTGGTACAAAGTGTGTTTCCCCTTCGGCCTAAACATTCTCCATTCACTTTTAACGCTAAGTCGACTTCCAGGATATTCTGGAACTGTCTAGAACTGTCCAGAACTTTCTAGAATTGTCCAGAATTTTTTTAGACTCTTCTGGAACTTCCTGGAACTTTGTGGAACTGTGACTATTTGTCATTGTGAACACCCTCAAGCACCACAACAAAATGCAACCTCTGCATTTAACCCATCACACGTGCACACGTGGAGCAGCGGGCAGCTATCAACAGCGCCTGGGGAGCAGTGTAGTGGGACGGTACCTTACTCAAGGGAACCTCAGTAGTGCCCAGGCCGGGACTTGAACCTGAGACCTTCAGGTCTCAAAGGAAGTGTCCTAACCACTATGCCACCACTGCCCGCACCACTGCCCGCACCACTGCCCGCAATAGTAAACTTTCGTGGGCTGTGGTGACTTTGTGATGAACCGAGACGTTTTTACATAGAATTTAGACAGAAACAGCTGAAATTCAACACTTAGAAGCCAGAAACAAAACCTCACAGCAAGAAGGTCCTGCGTTCAGTCCCTGCGTCGGCCTCAGGTGCCTTTCTGTGCTGAGTTTACGGGCCGCATTTCCTCCGGGTTCTCCAGGTTCCTCCCACAGTCCAAAGGCTGCAGTAGGTCGACTGGATGCTCTAAATTGCCCGTAGGTGTGAGTGTGTGTATAAATGGTTGTCTGTCTATGTGTTGCCCTGGCGATGGGTTGGTCTCCTGTCCTGGGTGAACCCCGCCTTAGGCCCAGTCAGCTTGGATTGGCTCCAGCTTCCCCGCGACCCGAAATATAAGAAGTGGTTTGGGAAATGTATGGACGGATTGTGTGATTAGTCGGAAGCAGTAAAAAACGGAAGAAATATGAGATGTGGAAAGAATGACGAACAGCGCTACAGACAAAAAGTGTAGAACACGCAGAAGGAAGTTAAAAAATGACATTAGCGATAACATTAAACATAAAATAAAGTAATAATAATATGTTGTGAAGTTTGTGAACTTGGGATGAGATATATAAGGCAGCAAGTGAACAGTCAGTTCTTGAAGTCAGTGTGTTGGAAGCAGGTAAAATGGAAGAGCGTAAGGATCTGGGCCTTATTGTGATGGTCTACAGTCGGAGCGTCTCCAGAACAGCAGGTCTTGTGGAGGGTTCCAGGTGTGCAGCAGTTAGTAGCCACCAAAAGTGACCCAAGGGAGGACGACTGGTGGGTCAGGGGCACCCGAGGCTCACGGATGAATGTGGGGAGGCTAGCCCATCTGGTCTGGTTCTGTGGTGTAAAAAAGTGATGCTGACTCAGACAGACACAGTGCAGCACAGTCAGAGCTGTTTCTGAGGGACATTAGGCAGGTGGTGTTAATGTTATGGCTGTTCGGTGTAGTTGCCCTCAAAGCCGAGCGCAGTGGAACGATGTGACCCAGCACCCGCTACTGCTTGACTTCACAATGTGCAGCACAGAGAAACGTCCATTATTTTAATATGTAAAGACCCCGTCATGTAGGGCGCCGCACGTCCTGCGTTTCTTCCTCCTCCTCCTCCTCCTCCTCCTCCTCCTCCTCCTCCTCATCCCTTACTCGCTTTCTTGACCTTGTGATCAGAAAGGTAGAAACAAAGAGGCCCATGCTTCAAACTCAATTTATTGAAGAGAGAGAGAGGGGGGGGAGAGAGCGAGAGAGAGAAAGGAGAGAGAGAGAGAGAGAGAGAGAGAGAGAGAGCTAAAGAGAGAGAGAGCAAGAGAGAGAGAGGAGAGAGAGCAAGAGAGAGAGAGAGAGGAAAGAGAGAGAGAGCAAGAGAGAGAGAGAGAGAGAGAGCAAGTGAGAGAGAGAGAGAGAGAGAGAGAGAGAGAGAGAGAGAGATGGAGGGAGAGAAAGAGAGAGAGAGAGAGAGAGAGAGAGAGAGAGAGAGAGTGTGTGTGAAACTGCTGTCTCTCCTTTTAGAGATAGAAAATGCAATACAAGTAAATTGTACAGTGTTTGCTGTTCATCAGTACTGCAGCCTGAGTGTCTGCAGTTCTGGTGCTGTAGAAGTAAATAATTGGATCAGAAATGATGCAAGTAAGTCATAATCATAGTCATATTGTTTAACCTAACCATATAAGGCATATAAAGTAAACTTATATAGTGTATATCTATGTATATAGTATCGCCATGGTGGGAATTTTTAGAAATTTCTGTTTTTTGTTAGAAATTAAAGACACCTTCTGACCTTTACACTGTGGGAAATCTTTCATATTAACCAACAAAAATGGGAAACAACAACATCCCTTTAACATCAGTAAGCTTATATTGATAATTATATTGATATTATATTGATATAAGCTTATATACCACTGACAGCAAAGCAACCCTATACCACAACATTTCCATCACCATGCTTCACAGTTGGTATCGGTTTCTGCTCCTGAAAAGTTGCCTTTGGTCTTCACCACCTATGTGCACTTTACACGTCTTTGCCTACATGTTTTTTGGACAAATGAAGTCTGTTTTTTAACACACAATTGAAACAACCCTGTACAGTACTGGACGAAATAATGTATTTTGTTAATCCTTCCATACTAAAAAAAATCCCAGAAGAAAGATAACTGGAGACAAATCAGTGGCTTTCATCAGTCCCGTCGGCCTGTGCTCTATGGCTTGGCAGGCTGTGCTGCAGTGCTAGCACTGGAATATAAAAACCCTGCTTTAATTTCTAAATCACAGTACAGGCCACGCAGCCACATGTGACAGTGCATTATCCTAATGAAGCAGCCGAGGTGCCATCCTTCTAATGGCCCAGAGATCGCCTGCCTCTGCAAAATCTCTACTTTACCATCACACAGCGCACACGCTCTGCACCATTAAGAGTATCAGCCAGTGACTCCGCAAACATATCCTACAGCATCCTGCCACCTTCATATCTGAGCCTGCTGTATCTCCACTTCTGTCATTTTTATTATTAAACGCACTGAGAGAAGCGTATGATAATGAAAAAAGTCAGGAGCATGTTTTTACTTTTCCCCGGTACCTGTGAGAATAAAAACAAACACACTCTAAACACGCACAATTACAGGAAAACAGGGGAAAACCTCTGGGACTTTCAGTCTTGAAGGCATGCTACTCTGACAAAGGGAGAATTTGCTTGCAACAGTGGAGTTTCCAGCTGAACTGTAGTGTTTTAACACACCTGCAAAATCCCCTCTCTCTCCTCGTTCATCCCTCCCATCCCTGCTCATCCCCTCCGTCCCTCTTCATCATCACTGTCCTTCTCCATCTAGTCCGTCCGTCCTTATCCCCTCCATCCTTTCACTATCCCCCTTGTCCTTGCCCATCTATTCCATCTTTCCTCATCCTCTTCATCCCAGCTTATCTGCTTTGGCTGTCCTCCATTTATACCATGCCTACTCATCCCCTGTCCTTCCACTTTCCCTCGTTCCATGCCCTTCTCCTCCATTCCTCCATCCCCTCTGCCCTCGCCATGCATTTCCTCCCTCCTGATCCTAGCTCAGCCCCATCTATTCCATGCCTCCTCATCTTCTCTGTCCTTTATTTCCTTCCCCATCCCTTCTTTCCTTCCCCACCCCCTCCAGTTCCCTTAATTCCTTCCGTCCTTCCACATCCCCTGCATCCCATCAACCCCCCTGTCCTTCCCCATTCCTCGATCCTTAACTCATCTGGATCTACTACATTCCATCTTTCTTTCCCTATTCCCTTCACCCCTTTATCTGTTCCAGCCCTGCATTCCTACACTACCTCCTCCACCTCTTTCCTCAGGCCCTCCATCCCGTCAACCCCATGCGTTCCATCATCTCCTCATCTGCTCCTCATGCTTCCTGTCCTCATCATCCATTCATCCCCTCTCTATCTTTTCCATCCTTGCATTCCTTCTTTATCGCCTCCATCCCTCCCCATCACTTCTCCATCTATTCCATCGCTGCATTCTTTCTCCCTCTGCTTCATCCATTCTGATTGCGTCCATCTCTCCATGACCTCTTCCATCTCATCGACTCCTCCCTTCTCCCCATCCCCTCAATCTTTGTTTACCCACTCTGTCCTCCTATATCCCATCCATCCCTTTTTCATCTATTCCATCACTGCATTCCCTTCCCATAACCTACTTCCCTACCCATTCTTTCTCCACGATGGAGTCCATTCCATCCATGGATTCCTTCCCTAATCCATAACTAGTTCTTCCCCTCATGACTCCCCCATCCCTTAACCGTTTGCCCCTGTGTTCTCCATCTTTCTATGGACCTCTTCCAGCCTGTCCATCACTTCCTCATTCCGTGCATCCTTCTTATTACTGCAGACTGCTTGTTTCACCCACAACAGTGAGGGCGGAGTATTCACAGCGACCTAAAAAAACCCACGCAGCTTAGCTTACAGCCGACAGCTTTCAGGTTACAGCAGTCTCCCAGCCCACTGGGGTCAAAACAATGCTTACCAAGCAGCAAGCATGTGTTAACTGGCAGGTGTTTAACACAGGAGTACAACAATGCAGCCTTTTCGGCTAATGACGGCCAAGAAACCTTCAACAGTAGTGTGTTGAGCATTTTTGAAGCATGGGTTCACACACAACAAAGCATGGCCATGCCGAGCCAGCAATACTGCCCGTCGAAAAGAAAAGCAGAACCCGAAAGAAAGGGAGCAACTATGTGAAGTCTGTTTAAAAGCTCTCAGCCTGCCTTTCAAACCCTGTGTTAGCAGATACCTGTCATACTACAGTGCATGAAGAACCCTTGTCTCCCACTCAGTTGCTTTTGGTTTCTCAAGAGGGTCCACCAGAGTCAAAATAACAGAGTGTTGGAAAACTATGTTAATCTCTGTTGTTGCACTGATGGAGTTCCCACTGCAAGTTTGCACACTTGCAATGTTTTGCATGTGAGAGAATCAAGTGCTGGGAGTTAATGCCAAGGGCAGCAAGTGGGTTGACCAGATGGAAAAGCTGCCAAAGTGGCCCCTTTATCACCCCCCCCTTAACATGGCTAAATGTAAAGTTTCCACACAAAAAACGGCTGGATTTCTGAAGTAAAGAGAAGCAGATTAACGACGTGTGGCATTGCCAACACGGTGGACAGGTGGCAGTGAGATAATGGGGCATTTAATGGGATTAAAGTTAATCAAAGGTGTGTTATCATTTTGCGGAGCCATAGTTGTCTTCTTATTCACCTCGGCCATTCCACCTGAAATGGTGCGGTAATTATATTCCGCTTCTTACAGAAGGGTGCAACAGCTGTAGGTGCGTGAATGAAATTGCTTGAAAATGTCACACAACACACAATTCAAAATGAAGCATTTTTATTCAGTAGTGACATGTTTGAATCCACAGCAATACACAACACTATAAATACAATGTGGAAGTCCATGTCCATGTTGTGCAGACCTAATGTGAACTAATGCAACGGACTGGTAACTCTAATGGGACAGGACACA
>JBBPDA010108652.1:0-10927 GCA_037974385.1 Arnoldichthys spilopterus | reverse complement strand
TAAGCAAATAAAGGGTTAAGTTGGGAGCAATCACCAGTGTGTTCTTGATTACACAATGTTATACAATTTTTGGTTCTGGCTTCTAAGTGTTCTATTTCAACCGCTTATGTCTAAACGCTATGTAAAGACGCTTCTATTTATCACAAACTTTGTTTTTATGAATACAACTCAAGTTTTGTATTTATAGTGGCAAAACAGGCTAATTTCTGTCTTTTCTTGACAATCCTAGAAATGTCTAGGACAATTATCCTAATTCTGGACAGTTCTTACAGATCCAGAATATTCAGGAAATCTACTTTATATCCACTTGTGATGCACTTGGGGTTTTATGGATCAGTCATTACATGGTGTATGTAAATTACCTCCATTTTGATTGGCTGCTCTGAATTGTATCGCATAAAGCCATTTGGGGTAAAGCCCCATTTCAGCTTCACTCCAGTTCAGCCTGACTGGGCATGGCTAAAGTGCTATAAGCAGAATAGACGGATGCAAATATGCATATCTGCCATATTTCATGACCCCTCAAAAATAATGAGTACAATGCTGGCTGTTTTCACAGCTTGGTTTCCATACATGGGGGCTATGGCCTGGAGAGTGAATGGAACGTCTTTACATTTTAACAGAGTAGAAACATCATATGAATCCAAGTTTTCAAGCACCCTAAACAAAAGATGAACACACAGGTCAAAAAGTAAGCCAAAATAATGGGGTTGTGTCAGAGCCTTTGGCAAAGGTAACTTGCACTTCTGTGATGACACCACTAATGCTGAAAAGTACATAGCCTTCAGGAAGACATCTTTTCCAGGGACGCCCATGCATAATTCAACAAGACAATGCAAAACCACATTCTGGACACATTACAAAGTCCTGGCTGCTGAGGAAGAGGGTACGGGTACTTGAATGGCCTGCCTGCAGTCCCCAACCCCGTACTGTTGCCCACCTTAAGACTTGTTTGCAGGAAGAATGGGACAAAATTACATTTGAAACACCATCACTTGGTGTCTTTTAAGTGTTCCTGAAAAAGAAAGGCAACATTACAAAGTGGTAAATGCTTTACTGTCCCAAAGCTTTTTGGAATGTGTTGCAGGTATACAGATAGATGAGGTATTTACAGTTGGTGTCATCAATGAAGGATGAATTGGCTGAGTCAAGAGTTGTACAGTATAGTGGCTTCAGGCAGAAATGACCATTTCTTCCTTTAGCGAGACAGGCACATCCGGCTGCTCGGTGTGCTCCTGTCACTGTAGTCTTTATGGAGGGGGTGGGAGGGGTTCTTCATGATCGCTGACACCTTAGCCAACATCTGCCTCTCTGTCACCATCTCCACTGTGTCAAATTTCACGGACTGAGTCTGCCTTTCTAATGATCCTATTGGCGTCATGATACTGCTGCCCCAGCACACAACCGCATGAAAGATGGCAGTCAAAGAAAGTTCTTAGCAGCTGGCCTCATTACACCAAGGGGCCTCAGCCTCTTCAGGAAGTAGACTTGGCTTGATTTCCGCAGCCTCTTCGAATTCACCTCCCTTTCCAGCTTGACCCATGTGAATACCAAGGTACTTAACGGCGTTGACCACCTGTGTTATTACCCTGAATGGTGGATTGGAGGAGCCATCCATCAGTTTTTGAATCCACTTTTCCCAGCCGACTACGGCCCCAAGGCAGAGGCAACACTAAGAGTATCCAGTCAACCTAGTGCAAGCCTTTGGACAGTGCGAAACCCACGCAAACATGGGAGAGCTTGCAAACTCCTAGCCGACTAGGGGATCAAACCCAGGAGCTTACTTGCTGTGAGGCGACAGCGCTAACCACTGCACCACCATGCCGCCTTGAAAGAGCCTAGTTCTGGATGTCGGTTACAAGGTCCTTTTGTCATCCTGGGTTTGAGCTGGAGATGGTTGCACTGGCATGTTGTTAACCGGGCTTTTGTATTCCCCCTCCTTCGCCTAACTTAACTATGTTAAGTTTACGCAATATGGGTAATTCTTTCCTTAAAAAAACAGGGAAAAATATTTTTTTCACGTTTTGGATTGGGATGATTGCTGCCGAGCTTTAAGTGTTCCTGCAACCTTTTTAGGTTAACTTTTTCAAAACTTGACTTTAAAAAAATCTATTTGTGGAACTGACCTCTAATTATTTTCTTGTGTAACATTATGATGCATTTCCAAAACTGTAAAGCCATCTATAGTTAAACCTCTAAGTTTCACTGGTGATTGCAGCATTTTAAGATGAGAATCACTACTTGACTAGACATTTTCAGGGTGTCACCGGTTTCTGAAGTTCTCTAATCCTCATGTACCGACATGTACAAAATAGCCATTGTCCTTGATCTAAAAAGTGTAAAGTTTCACAGATGTTTTATAGAAAATTTGAGCTATAGACTCTATGCATCTTATTGCTTTCCCTGAGGAAGACATTGAAGCTCAGGCCACCTCCCCAAAATAGCAATAAATCAAGTACATACAGATAAAAATCCAGTGTATTTCAGTTCCTGGAGGTTTTTGTTCATTTAGCTTAAAATTTTACATTTTTAAATTTAAATTTTGAATTCAAATGTGCTAATTAGGGATTGCCTAAACACTTTGAATATTGCAGCAATTGTTTTGGTGGCTTTTGTTTGTGTTTTTATTATTTAGCTTGTCTTTAACCCCTTTTAGTTTACAACATGCTTTTAAAATTTTTAGTAAAGGGTTTATAGCGAATCCGGTTATAAAGCAATAATACTTAAATAAAATACAAAATTGTATATGGAATTTATTATTATTATTATTATTATTATTATTACTGTAAAATATTAGTTTTGAGAATCAATTAGTCAACCAATAAATAAAGTGCAGGAAGATGCAAAAAACCCAGTTGGGTCATTTGAAGCCTCCACCAAATTTAAGTTAAAAAAAAAAATTTACAATCCTTTACAAAACACAACTTTACAGTAATTAACTGTAAAAACAAAGTTCCAGTAAATAATAGAACAAAACAATAAAAAGAAGAAAAATGCATAATGCTTCTCCGCACTATTGTTAAAGGGGATGTACAAGTGTGTGAAAATGTTCAGAGATTTTTTTAAGTGGTATTGAATGAGTATTTGGATCCCTTTCAAAGCCTAAATAATGCTAACCTGGCCAATTGTAGTTTTTATACAGCCAATGATTTCTGTTTGTTGCTGCGGTTGGTTGGTTGGTTGGTTATTTATTTATTTATTACCCCTGTGGAATCGTACATTAAATTGGACGCGCCTGAAAGCAGTAGTTCCCCCCTGAAGCCTGAGTTCCGTCTGTAGATGAGCGTCGTACGGCGTCTGCCACCACCAAAGCAAGTCTTGCATAGCTCGTGACCGTTGTGTCTAGAGCGCTAAGATTTGGATATGCTGTTTAATTCCGTGCTAATTGACGGGGTGTGCGCTTGTTCGCTGCATTAACCTTTTGCAAGAATAAAGAAACTTGGGGGACCCCCCCATGTCTGTGTGAGAAGGAGCACAGTTTGGCTGTTCATCAAGAACCAGGGTTGCGCTATAATGGAGAATTCCAGTGAGGGCAGCTAAATAGGTGACCCCGCCCTAAGAAAAGCCCAAAGCTCTGCTCACATTTCTTTGGCTCAGGCATACTGCACATCGTTTAGGCTGAGCCAAAGGCTTTTGTGTGCCCTGCTGCTCTGGCATTGGCCTCCTGTCAAGCGTAGGGCTCTACATCTCTTCTTGGCACAGAGAAACAGTTAAGTTGAGTAATGTCTTAAGCGAGCTCTCGCTTTGTTTAAATTTGAACAGGGCAACATGATTTCTTTGCCTGAACAGTCTGTCAAGACTTTCCTTAAGTTCTGTGGTTTTAAGCAAGCGTTTGACAACTTGCACGGTCCACACAGTTCTAACAAGTGGCCATCATTGGCTTAAAGGGCTATTGCCTTTATTTGGGGCTTGGGGGTGATTCAGTTTTTTTGCGAAACTATCACTTTATTTCACCCGTTTACTGTGGAGAAACTCAGGTTAATGCGAAAAGTGTCTCACGTTATTCAGCAGACAATCCTTCCTCCTTTTTTTGGTGTATAATTTTGTAAGATCTAACACAACTGCTTACAACATGCTTGAGCAAGAGTGTTGGTGCAAAACCAACGTACTGGCCTCGGCTTTGAGAGACGCCTGCTGAGATACCTGTGATCCTGCCCCATTCTGCTATCTGGACTAGCCTGATACGCTCTTACTGGTTGAAGTTTTTGCAGCTTTCAACCCACTCACTTCTGCTGAGGAGCCCACATGAACAGCCCTATCCACCAAAGAACTGATCTAAAGTCATCAAGGCTCCTGTACACAAGGAACTGCTGCTGCCCATTTACACTGAGAATTATTATTAATAATAATAATAATAATAATAATAATAATAATAATAATAATAATAATATATATAATTGTTTTATTTATTCTTTTTCTCCTTTTCTTTTCTCTTGCTTGTTATTGCTATCCGGTGTCAACCAGAGGATGATGGGTTTCCCCTTCTGAGCCTTGGTTCCTCTCGAGGTTTCTTCCTACAGCTAGGGCGTTTTTCCTCGCCTCTGTTGCCTTTGGCTGCTTTTTGGGGGCTCTGACCCGGTTTCTGTAAAGCTGCTTTGTGACAACATCGGTTGTAAAAAGTGCTATAGAAATAAACTTGACTTGACACCACAAGATCCCAGTGATTTGCAAGATCTCATTGCATGTTGGAAAGAGGCCTCATGACGGCTGCCTGAAGCCCTTATTGTAAATATTACCATTGTGGTTTTTTTTGGTCTACTTTTGTGTAGGTTTATAGGCCACATAGAATTTTTTTGTCAGCATTGTCCAACCTCTCTTTTTTTAAACAGGCTATTTATGTAAATAATCTTCAGTCTAATTGGCTGCCCTATATTGTACCTCAATTGAAACGCAACATGAATGCGCATCGGCTAAACTGATGTATGGACACGTAAAGGGGTTGGTTTCCATGACCAAGCCAAAATGTTAATTGAATGTCTGTTGGAGCGGGATTTGATGCAAGCCTGAGGATTTCAGACCTGCGGTTTCCATGATGCCGACTGGCGGTGTAAGGTTCCATTGGTCATCGGCTTCCTTGGACTCCAGCGCAGAACTAAAGGAGCAATTGACGGCGCAAGCTGGTGTGGCTGTATCAGGCCTGTCACAACCGTGCTTCACAGTGCTAATACCACTTCCCACCATGTTCCATTCAGTTCTATTTAAAGTTGTCCCGCGGCTTCTTAGAACTGTAAAGAAATAGTTTAGGGTGATGTTTGACCACTTCTTTTTGTTCCCCATTTTTCTTTTTTAAACCATTTGACTTCCATTGTGTTTCACCATATAAGGTTCTTTCCTGTTTTAGATCCTATATTTGCTTGTTTTCGACTCGATTTTCAGCTGCAGTGACTTCATGGCGGTACTATGATTCATGAAGCTGGTTTCCTGGACCCAGATTGAAGCTTAATGCTGCTGTAAAAAGTCTCTAAAATGGTAAAACACCATTCACACTGCAGCGAATTCCTAAAGATATTGTTGAGTGAGTGATTTTTCAGCTTTTAGGGTGTCTATTGTGCAAATACTCCGTCATAATATCCGGGTCATGTGTGAGACACGGCCTTATCTCGTGTTTACAGTACCCACTGTTTGGTTTAAATGTTGTATTGTTTCAGAGTTATGTTGATTAGACTTCCCTGATTTGAACATGCAGCCACTGAAGTATGGTAAAAATATAATTATATGAGTGAATTTACTTTTTTAATAAAATATTTAGTGAATAAATCAGGGTTTCTACTAAGTCTTCATATGTCTCATATTTTAAAAATGTGAGTTTATGCACTAAGTCTTAAACAGCTTATGTTTTGGTGTCAATTGTCATTGTGAAACTAACGCTACTTGCATCACTTGGGGGTTGGGGGTTTTTGACCTGGGTACCACTGAGTTTCCCTTGACCAAGGTACTTTTTCCCAGGTGCTGACTGCTCCACGTTTGGTACCTTGCTTAATGGTGCTGTCTGGGTCGAGACTTGGGCCTTTTGTTCACAAGGTTCTAACCATTAGGCTACTACTGCCCACCAGTGTATACACACAGTTTGGTAAATGTGAATAAATGTGTTTTTGTCTAAGACTAGGATTTTCTTTTGTCCTTTCTACTTTCTACTTTTTGGGCAGTGGTGCCCTAGTGGTTAGGACACTGCCTTTGAGACCCGTAGTTCGTAGGAGGCAGTGGTGGCCTAGTGGTTAGGACATTGCGCTGGGGACCTAAAGGTTCAAGTCCCGGCTCAGGCACTTCTGAGGTACCCTTGAGCAAGGTACCATCCCACTACTCTGCTCCACGTCTTGGAAGTCGCTTTGGATAAAAGCATCAGCCAAATGAATAAATGTAAAATGTAAATGTAGGTTCGATTCCCGGCACTACTGAGGTACCCTTGAGCAAGGTGCCGTCCTGGGTGCTGTTGGTAGCTGCCTACCAACATGTGCACTCGTGATGGGTTAAATGCAGAGGTCCCATTTCGTTGTGGTGCTTGAGTGTGTTCACAATGACAAATGGTCACTTTTACTTTTTACCAGTGTGGACACAAAATTGGTCTTAAATTTTATTTCATAAAGGTCTTCCAGAGTCTTAAATTTAACTTGTTGAAACCTGCAGAAACCCTGGCAAATGCACCAAAGTTAAAGGATTCATATAGTGACTTTTTTTTCTTTTTAATTATTGTTTATTTTTATTAATTAATTTATTTTTGTTAGATAAGTTTAATGCAATGAAAATCATTTTTAAAGACTGAAAAAATAAAGATTTCTGCGATTTCTCCATTTAGAAATTGTTTTTGTAAAGTAAATGTAATTGTGTTCGTATAGCTCGTTTAACAACTGTGGTCACAGAATCCGGGTGCAAGCCCCTAGCCAAAGGTGACCAAGACAACGAGAAACCCCCTAAGCTGGAGGAAGAAACCTTGGGAGGAACCAAGACCCAGAAGTGGGCACCTGTCCTCCTTTTTGTGACCACATATCTGGTCTGCGGTGGTTTGTCATTCAAGCTGAAGTTATAAAGAGTGTTTCAGTCTGCACTGTGTTTCAAATGTACAATACAGGGCAAGCAATCTGAACGGACCTAATTTGCGTATATTATTCATAAAGACCCAGTAAACAGTCTGTTTAAGGGATGAGAGGTTCAAAAAAGAAATAAATCCTATTTTTTCCACAGAAGTGGACTAAGAAAAGAGAGAAACCGAAGAAAATGTAAGATGTGGGTCTTTTATGTACTTTCATCATGGGCAAAAGCGAAGTTGGACTGTGAAAAGTCTCCTTTCAAGATGACCTGCTTCAGCCAACACAACAGTAGACGCAGTCCTGGAATGATGTGGTGATGGTTACGCATGTGATTCATAACAGGTCGGTTTGCTCTGAGGCGCTTTCAACTTAAACAATCCTGGAATGTCTCGGCGTGACATCATCTGCCACTGGTGGATCATGTGAGTTTGGAATGCATCAGTCATCACCAGGAACAGGGTTTACTGTAGGTCACCAGGGGGTTTTGTAAGAAGAAACAGTGTGTTCAGCACGGCCTCTGTTCAGAGCCAATGGTAAAATGACATGTTCTTTGTTGACGAGTACAAAAATATGATCGTGGTCCTACACAGAGCAGAAGTTGGTGTGCTTCAAGAATCAGGAAATTTCCACAGTTTGAGCTAAAAGAACAAGATCTAAATCTAATGCTCAGGCCGCACACTCCAGCAGATCACCGCACAGTTCGTTTTTCTGAATTGAACCCACTTGATTTGGGTCATGAGGGGCTTCGTAATCCATTGATGAGCTGGAGCAGGTTGTGTTCAATCAAGAAGCATGCAGTGATGTGGGTTGCTAGATGCGGGACTGTCCAGATGTAGCAGGGTGTTTTTGAAAACGTACCTTTTTCAGTGCGTTTTGGCCTTCGTTCACAGATAAACGGCATTGTTGTGTTTACTTGCGGACGAGGAAAACGAAGATCTTATCTCCTTTGACGTCAGCGTGCGCTGTGTTTACATGAGCGTGGTGATTTTCTGCCATGGCAAATGCAGACAACATGGTATTGTTAAAAAATTTGCTGTAAGGACTTTTTACCTACATGCACAGTTGCCCTCCATTATTGAGGACACATTCATCAGAGTGAGCTTTAGATGTCGCTACCATACTCCACACAGACACCGTAACACCCGCCGCCAACATCAGCACCAGTTTTGGATGAGACCCGGTCAGAACAGTGGTGGGTGGGACAAGTTTAAAAGGGATCTTGTGCTTCCACTAGATGCTATGTCGTGCCACCTGTTGCTTTGGCCTCGTTATTTGCATTTGTGTGTGAACGGGGCATTTTAAAAACGAAAAAACGGAAAATCACCGTTTTCAAAAATCCACGGCCATGTGTGGACAGGGTCTCAGAAACCCTGTTTTTCTGAGTTGATTCAGGACTTTTAATCAGAATCCGTTTGGCCTGAACCGTGAACTTTCTAATGAGTTTTAATTGAGTTGTAGGCAGATCATACTAAACTCTGCTGAGCTGTCCTGGAAGAACCCAGCTTGACCTCCCTGGTATGGGCATACCCTGAGCCTGTTGGTTAAAACAAGTCTGCGTTTACAGTGATCAGCCACTAACACCACTGAGAAAACATGAATAACATTGGCTAGTAATTTCATGACAGTGGCACCAGTTTGGGGGGGGGGCTTATATTATATATATGCCTTATATTAGGCAGCAAGTGAAAAAGGAAAAAAATGGATAAGCATTTGGACCTGAGCCACTTGAACACAAGGGCCTTGTTGTGATGGCTAGACGACGCAGTCCGAGCATTTCGTATTAGCAGGTCTTGTGGAGAGTTCTAGGTATGCAGTACCTACCAAAAGTGATCCAAGGAAGTACAAGAGGTCAATCTGCAACAGGCATCCAAGTCTTATTGATGTATGTAGGGGATGACTAGCCCATCTGGGCCAATCCCAGAGCTATGGTTCAACCTACTGGTTGGTATCACTATATGTCAACATAACACTGATCGTTCCCACACCACATAGCCTAGGAGTGTGTGTTTTGAGCTATGTCGAGTGGATGAGGAGGGGCTAGCAGGCATCTGCTTTCAGCCCCCTTAGAAAGCATGATCTGACTCGTCACTCAGAGCGACCTAGCAGGGTTTCGTTTCGACCCAGAAGAATTCCACACTTGCAGCCAATACACGGACTGGAAAGACACCCGCTGCAGGCACTCGGGCCGATCGTGGCCTGCAAGCCGCCGTTGCATCACGGCCCGGATACTTTCTTTATGTAACTCTTGCCTTCTCCCTACGAGTCCCTCACCTCCTACCCCACCCCAGCAGCTCTTCCTTGTGCATTGAACACCCCCCCCCCCCCCACCCCACCCCCCCAGTTAAAATACGAGGGCTTTGCATCATGGGGGGGTGGGGGTGGTAGGGTGGGTGGGTGTGTACCCATAAGCCGGAGCCGAGCCCCGTGGACGAGACTGCATCCACTCCAGCCCTCGCAGAGATGCCTCCGTCCAGGCTGCGTCCAGCCCGACCCGGACGTCACCTGACAGTCTCATGTTGTTTTGCGAATTTAGTTCAGCGCTATTCTTAGCAGTGCTCTCTCCAGCGAGAGAGAGAGAGGGTGAGTGCAGGGCCAAGGAAGAGCGGGGGAGAGACACTGGCGGATCCACAACCATGCCCAGGTACCCATGGTTTTTCCTGCCTGCGTCCACTGCACATTTGGGCTTCAAGTCTTCACAGTGCTGTAACGGCACGTCAGTAGCTAAGTGGGTTGGACAGAGCGGATTAAGGATCGGATTGGCTTTACTGTTAATTCTGGAGAGCAAGGCAGGGTCAGTCTTGGATGGAACCACTTGTTTCCTTGTTCCTGATCACCTGATTGAGTCTTTGGTGGTTTGGTCTGCTTTAAAATTTGTACTTTTAGTTTGTATTTATGCCGTCTGTGTCCATTCACACCTGCGAATAAGAACATCGCACTCTTGCCTTGAATAGAAATTGTTAAATTCTGGTTGAGACGAGACAAGTGACATTTTGGAAGCGAAGCAAGCTTACCCGGTGCTTGGAAGTCTGGATCGGTTGATACTGTGACCGTGTATCTTTAGTGCATTGTAAGATTTTGGATTTCTGTACCATCAGTACCATCTGTTGCTTTCGGCGTTACCTTTGTAGTATGATGTGTCTGCTCGGTGTTTAACTGCCTGCTACCTGATAGCGTAAGGTCATTCTTGGCTTGGTTTAGGAACGTCACATTCCCGGGAAGCTGTTTTTTCAGTGTTGTTGTCAAATTAAGTCATTTTGGGTATTTTTGTCCTGCAAGAAAACATAATGTTCCCACAGGACCTATGGCTTTGGTGTGTTGTTTGAAGAGTGGACATCATCTGGGCAAACCTAACGCGATGAGCCACAACCAAGCTCTTTGACACCGACCCTTAATGGAGCACATGATGCCGACCTCTCAGTCGGACAATGAGTCTAAGGACGGAGAAGCTGAATGAGTGAAGGCATGTGGAATGTAGTGTTGCCCATGGCAGTAAACAGCCATGTCCACCATGACGCCCGAGCGGAGCGCCCTCTGGCCCTTCGCTTGCCCATTCTGACGCAGGGGCCAGAAATAACACCAGCCTGTGATTTGGATGTTCCATACTTCCCATCTCCCCCCCCCCGTCACCCGTCCCAGAACAATAAACTGTGAGACCACCTTCTGTTGTTTTTCAAAGGTTTATGGGTGATGGGCATTTGTGCAGCCAGCTTAAGAGATGGATTGATTGAGTTATTTTTCCTTTTGGGCATATGAGATGAGTACTGTTTTACCTCCGCTATGTCTCCTACAACATGGTCAGATATTTAAAGAAAATGTGGTAAATGTCACAATTTGGAGGAACGTGAGGCACGACTGCTCATGTCCCTTGTATGTCTGTCACACACTATGTCTATGACTGACAA
>JBBPDA010108651.1:0-10928 GCA_037974385.1 Arnoldichthys spilopterus | reverse complement strand
TATATATAATTAATATGATAATATATTACAAATTATCAATGAATGAATGAACAAGTGATTCAGTAAAAAAAATGAAGGATGGAAACAAGGAAGAAGAAATTAAGTAGATGAATGAATGAATGAATGAAATCATGTGCGAGTGAATGAAGTAAAGACTTTTTGTACAATAAAACACAAATGTAAGTAATAACAGGTGTTTTCATTATTCAGACTTTTATTTTGATATGTGTGAACAGTTTTCTAAAACTAAACCAAACGTTGTAAAGAGAGAGAGAGAGAGAGAGAATAGAGAGAGAGTAGAGAGAGAGAGAGCGAGAGAGAGAAGAGTATAGATAGAGAGAGAGAGAGAGAGAATAGAGAGAGAGAGAGAAGAGTATAGAGAGAGAGAGAGAGAATAAAGATAGAGAATAGAGCGAGAAGAGTATATATAGAGAGAAGAGTGTAGAGAGAGAGAATAGAGAGAGAGAGAGAAGAGTATAGAGAGTAGAGTATATATAGAGAGAGTATATAAATATATAAGTAGAGAGATAGAGTAGAGTGAGAGAGAGCGCGAGAAAAGAGTATATATAGAGAGAAGAGTGTAGAGAGAGAGAGAGAGAGAATAGAGAGAGAAGAGTATATATATAAAGAGAAGAGTCTAGAAAGAGAGAGAGAGAGTGAGAGATAGAGAGAGAGACAGAGAGAGAGAAATTGAGAGAGAGGGAGAGAGAGAGAGAGAGAAAGAGGGAGAGAGAGAGAGAGAGAAAGAGGGAGAGAGAGAGAGAGAGAGAGCGCAGTACTTAATGTAAAAGCTGTGAAAGTGGATGGGAAATGCAAGACTGTCCCAGTAATGATTAATAAGGAGATATTACTTTCTTCTTTTAATAATGATGTATATTTTTTACGCGTGTGTTTTATTTTATATTGGCATGTACAGATTAAGTAAATACTTCTTTCTATTTGCAAATATGTCTTTGTGTAATTACCTGATACAAGGTCTCCCTACAGTGGCAAAAAGCGGTATTGCATGCAGACATTGGCCACTGCAGCACAGCACACAGTGCACCACAACAAAATGTGACCTCTGCATTGAACCCATCCGTGTAGGAGCAGTGCGCAGCTGACTTGGGCAGCGCCCGGGGAGCAGTGCTTGGGTTCCTTGCTCATGGGGACCTCAGTGGTACTCACGGTCTGGGATTTGAACCAGTGACCTTCAGGTCATGTTGACTTTGTCATGATGTTTTGGCTCATTTAACAATTTACCACTTTCCACAGGTAAAAAAAAAACCAAGTGAGGTTACAGGGTCTATGTGGATAGACACAGGCCTACGGTTCTCTGGGTGCTGCACCCTCAGTTGAGCTCCAGGGAACTGCAAGACCAGTGTTTATACAGTAAAAGAGACTATTTGTCTTTGTGAACACACCCCATCTCACAATTCAGCAACACATGACTTGTGCATTTAACCCATCCACACGTGGAGCAGCGGTCAGCGATCAGCAGCACCCGTGGAGCAGTGTAACAGGACGGTGCCTTGCACAATGGAAAACCTCGGTGGTACCAGGGCCGGGACTTGAACCTTTGACCCTCTGATCAAAAAGGCAAGACCCTAACAACTAGGCCTCCACTGCCCACTGCAGAACAACTCTGGTACTGTAGTATGAACGCTAATTCATCAACACAGCTCACTTTTTTTTATATTCACTGCAGTTAATGTTCTGTGCTGCGGTCGACGCGCTGGAAGCAGAATGGATGAGCATGAGGATCTAAGCCACTTTGACACGGGTCTGTCAGAGTCAGAGCATCTCCAAATCGGCAGGTCTTGTGGAGTGTTCCAGGTGTGCGGTAGTTAGTACCTACCAGAAGTGATCCAAGCAAGGAAAACTGGTGACTTGGCGACAGGGTCATTGGCACCCAAGGCTCACTGATGCACATGGAGAGTGAAAGCTAGCTCGTCTGGTCGGATCCCACAGAAGAGCTACTGCGGTTTAAAAAGCGATGCTGACTCATAGAAAGGGGTCAGAACACACAGTGCACCACAGTCAGAGCTGTTTCAGCAGCAGGAGGGACCTACGCAATAATAGGGAAGTGGGGTTAACGTTTACCCTGCTGCCCCCTACATAACTATCCCTTTAAACCCTGTAGCTACACACCCTTTATCTACAAAACTCCCCTCACAAACTATCCCTTTAACCCATCCACAGAACTGTGCCGTTATCCCCTTCACACCACAGTCTATGCAGTGCAATCACCGAAACGTGTTCTAAATTCATCGAAATGTGTATTTTTTGAACCCCGTCTCTTAGTGTTTAACACTGCGGAGCCTGCGCGGTAACATGCAGATGCAGCTGCTGCTGCTGCTCACCAGCCTCCGTCTAAACGCCCACATGTCTGGCTCCGTGCTACCTTCAGGCTCACTGGGCCCCCTCAGCGCGACGGCAAGACGACATTACGAGCCTCTAACATCTCAAAGAACACAGACCCTTTGTTTTCTCCAGTACTTTTTTTTTTTTATTCAACCTTTCTAATTCAGATAGATCAGAAAGCCACTCAGTCTCTATGAAGTCGTGGGTTGGGTGAAAATCTGCGCACAGCGCAGCCTCGGTCCCCAGGTCAGTGTACACTGCAGATATACACTACATATACATACAGTGCATTTGTACTCATATATTATGTATAAATCTATCCATCTGGTCTAGAGGTCTAAACGACTCTACAAAAGGAAAAAAAAAAAAAAAAAAAAAACAATAATAAAATAAATTAAAAATAGAGAAAAGAACAAAAAAAAAAATGTACATTAAGATCTTCTGCTACACGGGTTAAAATCGCGGGACGCTAAAGTAGTTCACAAGTGTGTGGAATCAAGCGGTCGGTGGTCAGGAAGAGGAGAGCGGGATGGGCTCGCCGCCGGCGAGGATGCGGTTGCCGTGTCAACAAACCGTCAATCACGCCACTGCAGCAGAAGCGGCGGATGTCGAGAGCGTGCGTTGCCATGGATACGCCATTCCGACATCAGCGATGCACTGATCCGCGACAACTTTTTTTTTTTTTTCTCCCCAAGAAACGGTCGATACGACACAGCGTCACCTCTAGAGATGGCCAAGGCAGGTGGAGTTTGACCATGGTTGGAGTTTTTTTTTTTTTTGTTCATTCAAGTCATTCAGTCTCAGATCACAAACCCGGTGTCGTTTTGGTCAAACATGCCAGCAGGAGTGGTCCGTTTTCTGTCTTTTTTTTTTCTTTTTTTCCCCAAAGAATACAAAGCACACCATGCACACATCAGTGAAATGAATACAGTAGCTCTGATGGACAGCAGGAGGAACAGAACATGGACACAGTTCGTGATCCAGCTTCACAAAGTAGGGATTTCTTCACATGTTTGAGAAGAAAAAAAAAACAAAAAAACAATACAATCTTTTACTGCAGGTACAATACACACACACACACACACACACACACACACACGTCACAGAAGATGGAACTGAGGTGTGCCAGCAGAATGATCTTGTCACACCTGACAAACGTCACACCAAAATCACACTCCAGTGTTCACGGGCAGCAGTGAGTCGACCTCCGAGAGCGTCAGGTGGGTTTCCATTAAGCTGCTTAATGCGCAGGTTGAATCTGTGAACTGAAAATATGTTCATTTTGGACAAAAAACTAGTTTACACTCATACGAGGTGGTTTTCCAGGCAATTCAGAGATGCAAAAGTCCTTAAAACACGTTTTTCACCTTTGACACTCGTCTCTGCACAGGTGGCCTGCGGTTCTCAGTTGGAACTGGTTCTATTGGCTGATGCCGCGCTGGCCATAAGGGCATTGCAGAACCCATCAGAGTTGCCCGTTAAACACAAATCGCCGTGTACGAGGGGTGATAGAGGGGGTTGCCTTTCCGTTACTGTGAGATCACATGCCCTCACGCCTTCGATCGCACACCGCCACGCCTACGGCGGTGGGTGTGATCAATATCACCGGATCAGAGGTCACTGTGGCGAGAGCAGGAAGCTTTAACCGCATAACATCACCCATTGAAGAAACCAGACCATTCTACACTTTTTTGCAAAACGCTGCTATTTTGCGCAAAAGCGCCATGAAAACCCACCTACTGGTTTACTGAGACCTGCAGCTTAGACATTTTTCAGTAAAGGCTTAATGACACCTGTGTATACCTTTCATTATAAGTGTCATTAACCTACATAAACATTTATTAAGGCTTATTCCAACAAACATCAGTTGTCCCAAAGGCTGCTTCAGTCAATTTCAATGTGAAGCTTGAATAAGCCTTTTGAATACTGGCCTCCAGTGAAGTGTCACCCTGTTGTTGTTTTGCACGAGAACACACACCAAATGTAGCAGAAAACATGGCTGAGGAACACCTCAAACTCAACAAAATAAATAAAAAAAAAATAAATAAATAAAAAAAATTCAGGTCATCAAATTGCCAAAAAAAAAAAAAAAAAATTCAGAAGGACATCAAATTGCAAAAAAAAAAAAAAAAGAAGCAAAGCACACCAGTGGAGTAAAAGCCTGGGGCTTCGGTTATAAAACACTCACATGGATTTGGTCTTAAGATTGTATGCTTTAAGAAAAAAAAAATCACATTTAATGATGTGAATAAACATGGGTTTGACATTAAAATGTGTCCAAGTCTCCAACTTGTCATAGCAACAGCATCCTCTAGAGCGGTGCTCTTCAATTCCAGCCCTCAAATCCCAGTCCTGGATTCTGCAATCGCCGGCAGTTTACTGAACTGCTGATGAATCTGATTGGCCTCCTAGTGTGACGACAGAACCAGTGACTTCAAAATCCAGGGCCAGAAACTGGATTCAAGATCCTGAGCCGCTCGCACATCTGACTACGCAATTTCTGTTCAATTTGCCCAATTCTTTTGGGGGCAAAACATTAAAAAAAAAAATAAACATATAAAACATTAAATATGGCCCGTGCAAAAATAATGGCCCATTTTATATTTCACCCACCACCCCGATGTGTTAAATTTAGCAAATAAATAGAAACCTGGGACTAAAATGAGCAGAAAAGGATTTTCCTGTAGTGGATGTGCACATATTTCACACTTGGACTGGAGAACGATATGTGTTATAAATGAGGCCCCACATCTGAAAAAGTTCAGTGACTGTACAGAAGAAACGTGAGCAATCCACACCAAATATTTAAAAAAAAAAAATTTCATAGTCTATTCTTTCATTTGTAAAAATTGCCAAGCCCTGGTTTTCAATTTAGTCCTGAAATTCTTCTGAATTCCCAGCCTGAGACACTCCAACACACACAAAATACTTTCCTCAGTAACATACTTCTAAAAACACAGCGCTGTTCCACCATAGGCCCTCCCTCATGCGTCCGCGGACACTACGTAAAGTGCTTTTGTCGTCTACCTCCACGTCACACATGCATTCCTATGCTGACCTCAACCGGCCTTTGCATCTGTGAGTGAAACTCAAGGAAACACCTAGAAATACTATATTTGGTTCAGGCTAATCAGTTGCCCTTTTGCATTTACCATCATATATCTTCACATGTGCAATAATTCTCAGTCAAAACATCACCACGACAACAGACGTTTCCAAAACATTGCGAAAGGCACGCGGCCTAGATGAGCTTAGAGTGAGCATACAGTACTGAAGACCAGTACAGCCAAGCGTGGAGGAATCGTTCTTATCAAACAGCTACTGAACTGATTCAGAAGACCAACTGAATCATTTTTCCAGTGTTAACACCGACCAGCCAGAACAATAACACCACCTGCCTAACGCTGCGTAGGTCCCTCATGCTGATCAAACAGCTCTGACTGTGCTGCATTGTGTGTCCCGACCCTGTGCTCGTCTTTGGGATCGGACCAGACAGGGTGCCTTTCACTCCCCACATGCATCAGTGAGCCCTGGGTGTCCATGACCCTACTGCTGATTCATCAGTTGTCCCTCCTTGGAGCACTTTTGGTAGGTACTAACTACGTCCCACCCGGAACACTCCACAAGACCTGCTGCTTTGGAGATGCTCCGACGTCGTCTAGCCATCACATTAAGGCGGCTCAGATCCTTACGCTTGCGGTTTTTTTTTCTACTTCCGGCACATCAACTTCAAGAACTGTCTGTTCACCTTGCTGCCTAATATCCCACTGCCCTAAATGTGTTCCGTCACTGTAATAAAAGAACTAGTCAATGTTATTCACTTTACCCTTCAGTGGTGTTAATGTTATGGATCTTCGGTGTATGTCCCCATTAAAGGGCCGATATCCTTCTGCATTATGTTCAGTGAGGTCCATTTTGTGCCAAAAATATTTATTTACATGAATGTCCTCTGGCCTGATTGGCTTCAAAACGCACACCAGTCTAAAATACTGGACCCTAAACGCATTTAGCCATAATGGGTGGGGCTAAATTGGCTGGATTAGCTATGCGAATGCATTGTTTTTGCCATATACGGACTAGTTGGAGATTAAATGGCATTTTATAAACACTGTACTACATTTTTAACTGCTCCCTTCAAAGGCGGAAACGTTTTGAGAAAATGTAACTTCAGAAACTCATTCAGACTGATGATCAACCTGCTGGGATTCGCGTACGTCTCCTCTCTGCACGCTGGAATCCTTCGCTTGCTATTTTTGCATTCTTAGTCTGTCTCCAGGGGCCTCTCACAAAGCAGGGTTTCAGTGTTGGCCAGCTAATTAACACTTAGGAGAACTTCACCTCGGATGTTCTGTCTCACAGTGGTGGACCAGCTGGGCTGCAACACCATAGCATATGAGGCTACAGGCTAAAGTTCAAGTTTAAGCTGCATCCAAAATCTTCACCATCTCCTGTCTCGTATCTGGTTTCGAAGATTTGATGAAATTCTTGACACCACAGCAGGGCACGTGGGCAGTAGCGACCTAGTGGTTAGGACCCTGCTCCTCAGGAGCTTCACATAGCTGCCCGCCGCTCCACGTGTGCACGTGTGATGGGTTAAATAAGGGCTTAACGCCAAATACAGACTGATGTAACCACAGAAGGCCTGAAATAAGTACTAGAGTGCAGGCAAAACCATTAAAGGAGGAACCACTTCGCCAACTTGATCTAGTTGAACAGCCAACCTCTCTCTGTTTCTCAGCTTTGCTTGGCTTAACGAGTGGCTGAGGACGAGCTGAGCTTCTTCACTTGTCTAAACAAGAGCCAAGCAAGCATTTCTTACATGACAAATGTCCTTTTTCAGCGGCGGAACAAGAAATTATACGCAAATATGAAAAATATAAAGCACATACGATGCAAGCGCATTCACAAGGGCAGCTATAACTCATTTTGTTCTTCTTGAATTAATAAGCTGGACTCAATGATTCACGTGATTGGCTGTTTGCAACTGGCTGCTGATCTGTGCGCAACCCATGCTGGTCTTTGTGAAGTCGAAACCTCACTATGAGCCTGCTTTGTAAGAGAGAGACCCCTCAGTTCAGACCCACTCACTAAACCGATGCTCACTGCAGAGCGAGGAGACGAAGTTCACTTGACTCATGGAATCAACGGATCATCAGGATGGACTACTGATTCGTTTGAAAGAATCGGTTCAGCTACTGGAAACTCCACTATATCACTATATTACAGCCCACTGTGGCCAGACTGACCAGTAAACAGGGTTGCTGGTGGACTGAGGAAGGCAGTCTGGCTTTGGACGCCAGACATGGAGAATCGAGTGGAATGGTTTGAAACCTCACACTTGCTGGACACTTGCATGGACGAACACACACCACCCATATATACAGCCTTTCTCACGCACCGTCACACGCACATACACGTCACAGACGTGCGCAAGTGTGACGCAGGAGAAATCGCGGTTACATATCGAAACATCTCATCTAGAGCTCTGATAAGCTCCTCACATGGATCGTTTAACGAAAAATATATACAATGACCAAAAAAAAAAAAAATATATATATATATATTTAAAATAAACCACATATGTCATATATTTATATCATTTCCCCACGTTTTTTCACCCTTTAAACATCTCCAAGAAAAAGAGTCACAGTTTCGTAATCAAACGCTGTAATAAAAGCCCGGATCCTCGGCTGCAGTTTTCCTTTTCGTGCCACAAAATCACTTTCTGGTCACTAAATATCATTCCTTCCAAGCTGTTCTGCTCTGACTAGTTCACGGGATTCTGATCAACACCCTACTCTTCCTCTGAGCTCCCTGTAACATGAGACACTGGCCGTACTGGCTGGAACAATGCACTCGCAAAGCGAAGGCCTCAACAACATAATCTCTACCAAATGACTTATTACTGCCCTAAATTATGAATCACTCTACTCCACGTGGCCAAATGGCCACCATGGAGCCGTTCCACCTGGAAGCTCATTAATGCCAAATTTACACCTCATCATGATTGGGGACATGGCCCATAAAGCACCTTGAGCAGTATGGCCGACAGGGGTGTGGCATGGAAAACCTGAATGGTCATAATTCCCTATCAAAATATCCTTTTTGATACACTTTGATACACAAACAAACAGTTTTATGTACTGCTGACATTCCAGAGATGCCGTCTGACTGAACGTTTGCTTTCCTAGCAGCCATGATGCCGGAATGAGCTCGGTATTTGTTCAGCGATGTGTTTTTTTGCGAATCTGCTTAAACAGAGCCCAGATTCGTTCCACTGCCAGCGAAATAACGTGTGGAAAATATTATTCGGGACAAATTATTAAACATTTTATATTAAACTGGAGTAGATTTATGGCTGTTCAGGTCCTACAGGCTTCAGCTAAGTCGATCGTAGTAGAGCCAGGCCAACAAATGCATGTTTGTTTGGCTCTTTTTCTTTGTTTAAATATTATTTTCCATTTTTAAATATGTTATTAACTACATATCGCCAAAATACAAAGGCAAAAACGTTCTAACTTCTAATGTAAGTTGATGGACGAATATCTTTAGAATTTTTTTTACACTTAAAAAGTGGATTTGGAACATTTCTATTGGTCGATTCATCATGAAACGTTCATATATTGTAAAGACCAGCTGCTGTGTTGATGTAGAAGATTAAACATCTAAAAAAAAAGTGGTAAAATGTGGAAAATAAGTGGTTTTCCCTGGAGAGCGACGTTATCTAGCTTCAGTCCTTCAGAGTGGTGAGATCAGAAGGTAAGTATGGCTGCCACCTGCCTTTATCTGAGATTACCTGCACATAAAGACGTTTTATAGTCTAAAATCGCATCCATTGTTAAGTAAGAGCCATTTTTCTGCAGGTTAAATGATTCAAAGGGCTTTTTTTTAAAGTACAGTGTCATGTGACATGAAATGGGACACTGCAGCCTTACAGTGAGGACACCCAGAGTCTCTGGAGGCTAAAAGAAGACATTGCTTTTCTTCAAACCACTTTGCCTGATGGACAGGAGGGTGAATCAATCATAAAAACAAAACAAAAAAACCCAAAACACACTCTTCAGTTTGACTCCAGCTTCTTAAAACCACGACTTTCCTTTTCTCGTACTGACCACACCCACTTAGCGACTGCTAACAGCTAGCGACTGCCAACAGTACCGTTTCTTCAGAGAACGAAAGGCAGAGAGGAGGAGGGGAAGGTGAACGAGAAGTGTGTTCGACTTTCTTACGACTCCACAGGCAGAGCCGGACTGCCTGCTGATGTCCAGGGATAGTCCTAGTTTCTGATTCCTCATTCTGATGAGCCTCCATCTCCTTCTCTGCTGTTTCTCCTCTCGCGCCTCTTTTCAGCACGTGGCAGCGTTATACGCACATACACAGATGGACCCTGTGATTTCTGCCTCTCTTGGGTCTTGGGTCACACACACACACACACACACACACACACACACACACACAAACACACAAACACACACCCACACGGCTCTACATTGCACGGTGCGCCCTGGTGGCCTGAATAGGGAAGTGCAGCTTCAGTGGTAGTGACTCTGTTTCTCGTCCGAGTCTGAGCCAAAGTCTCTTAAAGTCACTCCCCTCTGGAGACTCAGCAAAGAGTCCTTCATCTGAGTGCGCACACACACACACACACACACACACACACACACACACACACAAACACACACACACGGTAAAAACATCAGTGAACACAATTTCTAAACGAACACATTATTCAGTTAATAAGAATAACATCAGATAACTGTGTGTGTGTGTGTGTGTGTGTGTGTGTGTGTGTGTGTTTTCTTTACCTGGTCCAGTAGCAGCACTGATGACCTGATGATTTCTCTCCATTTCTGCAGCTCAGCTTCATGGAAGCGCTGCTGAGACTCTAGGAGCTGAGCCCACTCCAGCTGTGTTTGTGGTAACTTGCTGCACACACACACACACACATACACACACACACACACAAGGTAAAAAGATTTAGGAAAACTGACAATGTTTTAGGTCAAATTTATTTACTTCTAATAATAATTACATCTAAATTCTAAAGGGTTCATAAACACACACACACACATATATCTACATAAACACACATAGTATATATGTGTGCATGCATGTGTGTGTGTGTGTGCAATTTTTGTGTAATTGTTTCAGGTGAAAATGAACAGAAAACAATTTTTTGGCCACAATTTCTATTTTATTTGCACAATTTAACATGAGAAACATTTTTTTTTTTTGCACAGACCACAATTTATGTCTTATTTTTTCCCAAATGAGCAAAAATGAATTGTTCTTTCCAAATCAGTGCAAGGACAATGTCTCCACCTGCTGGTCAGAGCCGGTCTGCATCACCAGAATATTAGGCAGGCTCTGGTCCAACCCTCCCACAGGTGACTCTGACTGGGGGCTACTGTACATATATCTGGCACAGACACATTTATAGATGCCGAAGTCTCGAGATTTTGGATGTTTGTCTCTGCTTCCCCTGCGACGTCAATGTGAAAGGAACTATCTGTCATTGTGAACACACTCAAGCATCACAACGAAATGTGACCTCTGCATTTAACCCATCACACGTGCACACGTGG
>JBBPDA010108650.1:0-10929 GCA_037974385.1 Arnoldichthys spilopterus | reverse complement strand
GCGAATGCTTGATTGTTTCCTCTGTCCTGGAAGTCACTTTGGATAAAAGCGTCAGACAAATGAATAAATGTAAATGTGTGTAGGACGGGTTAAATGCAGAGGACAAATACACTGTTCACAGCGTGTGTATGTGCCTTCACATTCTGCCTTTCACTGCAGGGGGTCGATCTGTTCGCAGCTCAGTGACCTGTGGCTGAGGCTAAGGTGCCCAGTGTTAAAGCACAAATCGCTTTTCATTTCAGCACAAGAACTGTTCGCTTATTACGTAATTTCCTGTTTGAAATAATGTTTCCTTCTCACCTCTGCTGTTCCTCCTCCAGCCTGATGAGGGTGCTCTCCAGAGTGTCACTGTGCTCATCCCGCAGCACTCTCTGTAAAACCACAACAGGCAGCATGGTGATATATTTTGCCACAGTAAGGAGCGTTCTTTAGGTTCTTTAGGGTGGGACACATGGCAGAGATACAGCTGAAAGCTACTACAGCTCGCTCATGTGTAAACGCATGGTTTAAGCTCGGGTTTCTTAACCATTGGCCATGTGAACACCAACACATAGGCCTTGAATTTGGTGAATTCGGCCCAAGGCCCAAGGTTTTTACACCCTTAAACCTCAGGACCCTGGACACCTTACCACCTGTAGACCAAAAAGACCATTTCAGAAGGACGTTTTGCTTTTCACTGGTATAAATGTTCTGTGGATGAAAGTGGTCTGATACATGGCAAACACACACTTGCACTTCAATGCAAACTGAAGCTCTGCGCTCCTGATTTTCTGCCTAACCTTGTCTTTGGGAGCTCCCACATATAGTCTTTAACCTTTAAAAATAATTTTGGTGAATCCTGACCTCTCCTTGAAGAAATGTCAACATTCCCGAACATCAAATTTAATATTGAAAAGGTAATTGGTCCATACAGGGTCATCAGCACTGCGCTTTATCTGGGTAGTAAATATAGTATAAAATAATTTAAAGACATTCAAGCTAATTTCTAAAAATGAACAAGATGAACAAGCCTTATATATGGTCGCCTAGAGGCAGCGTAGCCAATACGTCAATGTGGTGGTGGGCGGTTCACAAGACATGGCAAAGTTTCTGAAGAAAAGCTCAATACTGTGGTAAACAGTCAAAAAACATCAGAAATATAACCCAGAGTACATTAAATATGGGTTTGACAGAGGAGGTGATGACACCGAGCACAAAGCCCAGTGTGTGGAGTGTGGAAGAACCTCTTCAGACGCAAAAACCGTCAAAACTAAAGCGACACTTCGAAACGAAGCGGCCCAAACTCGCTGGAAATCCACTGGAGAACGTTTGCGAAAACGTGATGGGCCTTGACAACACGCAGTGATAACTTAGTGGGCCTTAGTGCTGAAAAGGTTGAGAACCACAGGTTTAGCAGTAACAGCAAACAGTTCAGTTACAATCTTGTGTAACACGCGGCGTTTAATCTTGATTCAGCGAGTTAAAGCGTCAAGAGCGTTTTCCACCGAACAGGTTTCTGTTGCTGCCTGAAGATTTAAAGCATAATATTTAAACTGAACAGTGATAAACCCTCGTGGACGCTCGGCACGATCACGGCATAAAACGTGATCTTTATGAGTTGTTCAGTGTATCATGATGGGATTTTTCCACAATACGCTTTAAATATAACGTGTGTGTATGTGTGATTATATATCTGACCTCTCTCGCCCTGCGCTCTCTCTCCTCCGCCAGAACCTGCTGCTCCAGCCACTCACAGCGCGCTCTGTACTCCAACACCTAGTGTGGGTGAACACACACCCATACACACACACATACACACAAACACACACCCATACACACACATACACACATACATACACACAAACACACACACATACACACAAACACACACACACACATACATACATACATGCATACACACACAAACACACATACATACACACACACTTCATTAGGTTTTCTCATTATCATCACTGTTATTTTATTACAGAGTAAAGTGTAATTTTCTCTGACCTTGTTCTGTAGTTTGTGGATGAGCAGAGCCTGTCGAGCTTCTCTCTCTCTGCCCTCTCTCACTTTCTTCCTCCACTCCCTCTGAACGCCATCCATCCGCAGAGACACAGTGGGGTCCACAGTCTGAGACAACTGCACACACACGCACAAGAAAAATAATAACAACAATAATAAAACAAAAGTCATCAGAGCACACGCTCTCGGACCATGAGCTCATATTAACCTCCTGAGCAGATCAAAGCCATAATTCAGACAAAACAAATTCCTCTAGTCACTCTATTTTTCACTGAACGTTCACTTTTAAAGAGACGTGTGTTTTCGAATATCAGCCCTAAACTCGTCACCCGCTCAGTCAGCGCCTGTGTCCGGGACAGAAGCTCCTCCCTCTCTGCTCGACCCTCTGCAAGCTCCTCCTCCAGCCTGGACAGCTCTGCCCTCAGCTCGGCCCGCTCCTCCTCCCAGCCAATCACCAGCTCAGACTCCATCTTCACACGTCAGCTGTGAACAAAACGTAAACAAACGTGTAAAAAAAGTAAACAAGACGCTGTATATCAGGCCTGAGGCGTCAGAATGCTGCTGCTGCATTCAGAATATCTGACTGAGAAGCTGTTGAACATCCGTCACTGGAACTGAAGACTGCGTCTGGCTCCATTCTTATACTGCTGGATCCTTTTGGCCTAAAATAAAACACTAATATTCAAAGTGAGCGGTATACGCGGTAATAAAGCAGCAGAGTAGCAGAAATCAGAACAACTTCACTTTACATTTCAGAAATTAATTCTTTAGCTTCATATTCTGAATTTTTGAAACTTTTTCCTGATAAATACTTTGTATACTGTACTAAGAGGAAAACGCCATTACACTGCATTTAGTGACCCATCAGATCATGTGACCTGCAGCACATCTGTCCTCAGTAAAGCAGGAAACATCCTGCGTCCGGCAGTTAAACTTTTGGATGAATTATAGTTGCAGATGTATAAATTTTAGGAGGAACAGAATTCTACTCATAGATTTTAACATGGTAATGTAACTTTTGTGTGTAATATGCATTAGTTTATGCTGCAGAGGCTACAGCTTAAAACATATCAGAACCACCACTGCCACCACTTCCCAACACTCCCAGTGCTTTTGAAAGCTCCTGACCCAGCCTGGCATGCAGTGGTTAGGACATCGCTCTTGGAACCCGAAGGTCGCAGGTTCAAATCAGGCACTACTGAGGTCCCCTTGAGCAAGGTACCATCCCACTACACTGCTCCACGTCTGAGGAGTCCCATTGGATAAAAGTGTCAGCCAAATGAATAAATATAAGTTGGAGGTCCCTAAATAAAAACAGCTACAACACTAAAACGCTGCTCAGTCCCTGCCATGACTCATAACTATAAATAATGGACTTTTTCTTTATTTGAATGAATGTTGACCAGAGGAGCATGGTTTCCCCCTTGAGGGCTCGGTTCCTCCCAAGGTTTCTTCCTCCAGCTTAGGGAGTTTTTCCTCACCTCTGTTCCTTTTTGGCTTGCTGATCAGAGGCTCTGACCTGGACTTAGTAAAGCTGCTTTGTGACAACGTCAGCTGTAAAAGGTGCTATAGAAGTAAAACTGAATTGAACTGAATATAAATTAATACACAAGTCCTGATTTTCTGCAGAATGAGTCGTTTGTCTTACTCTAAAACAATTTTAGATTTTTTTAAATGTACGATTTGTAATCAGGCATTTTATTTTGAGCTACTGGGACTTTTACTTTAAAGGATGTGTGTGATGAGGCTGGAGAATCTCACTGCTCTCAGGATCTGATGGGTCCCCAAACTCAGTGTAGACCCTCGCAGCAGCAACAGAGTAAACTCAGCCCATTGAGGACTGGACCGGAGTGAAAGGCTGGATTGAGGACTGGAGATTTAGCAGCAGGTGATAACTATAATAACATAATCCCCCTTTACTGCAACAGCACTGACTCGCAGCCCGGAGAGAAGCAGTGCACAGTGTGATCATGAGCAGCTCCGCTAGTCTACATCTACAGTCACACTGAAGCAGATCGGGCTTCATTATTAAACGTCGTTTTTCTTTACCTGACACACAGACTGTAGACAGTTCCATCCCGCCAGACTGGTGTTTAATGAACAATCCGTTTGTGAATACACACCAAATCAGCTGCTGAATACTCCATCACTGTGTTCGGGCGAGCTGCTGTGGGACTCTTACTGTGAAAGGACAGCGCGGGAGGATTTGACGTGCACGGCTCTGAACAGCGCCGCCCGCTGGACGGAGGCGCACATGACCGACTTACAAACAGACTTTCTGGTACGTTGCAGTGATAGTGTGCGACAAAAATAAACACACACACACACACGGGGTGAGCTACCCAATATTGGTGTTATGCCTAACCTGTATATTATTTTACCCAATATTGACATATAAAATATATGTGCGTTCCTGGTGTAGGGGGTTCTCAAATCCCGGCCTTGAATCCATATTCCGGTCCGAGATTTTGTAATCACCAGTAGATGTGACTCTAGGCGGCCAGTCAATTATATCAACAGTGCAGTAACTGCTGGTGATCCCAAAATCCAGATGTGAAAACCCCTGGGGGTTTGGACATATCTGCAGGGCAGTAGAGGCCTAGTGGTTAGGACTCTGCCTTTGAGACCTGAAGGTTGCAGGTATGAGTCCCGGCCCGGGCACCACTGAGGTTCCCTTAAGTAAGATACCGTCCAGCTACACTACTCCCTGGGCACTGTTTATAGCTACCCGCTGCTCCACGTGTGCACGTGTGATAGGTTAAATGCAGAGGTCACATTTCGCTGTGGTGCTTGAGTGTGTTCACAATGACAAATAGTCACCTTCACTCCAGGTTTTACTTTGCTTTTATCTTATTAAAGTGTTCTCTGAATAACACAGTGGTGAGCAGTACTGCACACCTGCTGGCCACACAACTACGACGCCTCAAAAGGGGTTTGGTGCTTTGGGGTTTGATACTTTGCTCAAGGGAACTTCAGTCATGGATTCTGGGAATCAGACCGACGACCCCTCGGTCACAAACCCACATCTTTAACCTTTATTCCATGTTTTCGGGTTACAGCCGTAGCCTAAAGGTTAGAGAAGCAGGTCTATGTAAAATGCTGTGTGGAGATAAACCGCTGTAGACTGGATGAGTGTTATCATATGTCTTTTATTCAGTACAAAAAGAAGGTGAAGCGTGTGCTGATAATGACTTTTATTTTATAAAATATACAACCGTCATACAAAAGACTGAAGATGAACTGAAAGGAACATCCTAATTTTATCTACCCAAATTACAAAAAAAGAAACGAAATAAAATAAAATAAAATGCCTTAAAGTGAAAACTGCATTTGGTTAGTGTGATCTGAAACGTACGCACGCATTATTGCCTTTGAACAAAAACATTGTCTGTAGAACATGCTGGGGGTGAAGCCTTGTCCTTAGGGTCAGTGTGATGGTCTGCTCACTTGAGGCCCCCTGGTGGACAAAAAAAACTGCATGAATCAAACGCCTGTATCGTTCTAATGTGCTGCAGAGGGGCTGAGTCCAACCGAGCAGGAGCTCAGCCCATCCTACTCATCAGTCTGAGAACAGAAGGTTGCAGGTTTAAGTCCCGGCCCAGGCACTACTGCGGTACCCTTGAGTAAGGTACCGTCCCGCTACACTGCTCCCCGGGCACTGTTGGTAGCTGCCACTGCTCCACGTGTGATGGGTTAAATGCAGAGGTCACATTTTGTTGTGGTGCTTGAGCGTGTTCACAATGACAAACAGTCACTTTCACTTCACTGAGAGTCTGCAGCCACACTGGCCCTATAAGACTGCTGGCCCCTCTGCTGGATTACAGTTCTGTTGTTCTCCAGGGGGAGCGAGTCCGCAGGCCGTTAAAAATGAACGAATTGGATAAATATTATATTTTGAATTTACTCCATTTAAGACTTTAGGATCCAGACAACTGATCCCTCTGTGTTTTACATCAAATACACAGAAAATGTAGATAAAATTGGATTTGAAGTAATACTGAATACTACAAAGTTGCTACAGCGACACAGGGCTGCGCCATAAACCAACGCTAAGCTAATGCTAGCTGCTGCTGAGCTAGTACACACAGAGACAAGGGCATATACACCAATCAGCCATCACATTAACACAGTGGGATCCAATCAAATGAGCTAGCCTTTACTCTCATGCATCAGTAAGTCTCGGGTGCCCATAACCTTGTCGTAAATTCACCACTTCTCCTTCCTTGGATCACTTTGGTAGGTACTACTGCACACCCGGAACACTCCACAAGACCTGCCGATCTGGAGATGCTCTGACTCAGTCAGGCCCTTGTCAACATGGCTCAGATCCTTGTGCTAGCCTTTCAGCACATCACCTTCAAGAACTGACTGTTTACTTGCTGCCGAATTTATCCGACCTACCTGACAGGTCCCATTATAAAAAAATAAATACATATCCATACAAAAATATATATAAATGTTATTTTATTTTATAGACAATGTATTTTTATTGGGGAAATATATTTAATGCATAATATTTTGCCCATAAACCAATATATTCTAAACAATTCTAAATATACAAAAAATTGACACTTTCATATATTGTAGTATATTTAAAATATATAATTAATATTTAAATTACACACACACACACACACACACACACACACACACACACACACAGACATATATATTTGACAACACATTTCTTATATATTATAGGTATATCAACTGTTATATGTTTTTACATTGTAAATTATATTCTATATGTTTGAGCAATATTTGTATATTTTAAAATATGTGCATATCGTACATGTGCTAGAAATATGTGTTATGTGAATATATTTTATAAGACTTATTTTTAATATTTTGTTTATTTCAACAATATGAAACACACAACATAAGTGCACCACAACGAAATGTGACCTCTCCATTCAACCACCCACACGTGGAGCAGTGGGCAGATATCACAAGCACCCGGGGAGCAGTGTAGCAGGATGTTACCAAAGCCAAGACCTGCGACCCTCCGATCACATGGACCAGTCCCTAGGCCACCACTGCCCATGTGTTAAAAAGTTCATAAATCTACAGGTGTGTAATTCCACACAGACCAGTTTGTCTCTGAGTAAGTACAAACTCTGTTCTCCGTATTTATATACTCTAAAGGACCAGGGTGTGTCTACAGCACAAGCCCCGCCCACTCCTATTTATGATCATCTGTCGTTTTTCACCCAAGGCAGTAAAGGAGAGATGCTGAAATCGCTACACTCCTGATTACAGTGTAACCGGTTTATCCCTGCAGACAATGTGTGTTTACTCACCGCAGTTATACAGGAGGTTTATTTTGTGAATGTCCAGTGGACTCGGTCCATCTCGCTGACCAATTGGAATGTTGGGGTCTGGTTTGGGCACGATAGTGGGTAGCCCCTCCTCTGAGAAAGCGTACCTGTGGGAGAATTAGCACATGGCGGATGTTGATGATGCCCAGGTCTGAAATGTTGATCACTCTTCGTTCTCTTGTCTTAGCATAAGAAGGATTGGTGTGTTCACCTGCCGTAGTGCATCACAGAGGAGTAATCATACGCAGTGTTCAAGTTGTTCGTCTCATACTTCCTGAAGTTGTGCTGCTGGCCTACAGAGAACAAAGGCACAACGTGGAACAAAACTGAGAAGCTTTGAATGTTGATATAATCTGAAATGTGTGCTGACTGTAACAGTGAACTGAACCTCGGGGTGTGAAGTTTTTCCTCCTACATTTTTACTCAAGGGCCCTTCTTTATATGAAATATTCCGTATCTAACTATTCAGTGTCCATTATGAATTATTCAGTATTTACTATTGATTATTCAAAATCTAATTTGAATTCTTCAGCAACCACTACGAATTATTTAGTAAATGCTATGAATTATCAAGCATCCACAATGATCTATCAAGTATCCACTATGAATTATCCAATATCCACTATGAATTATTCGGTAACTACTATAAATGATTCAATATCCACTATGAATTCTTCAGCAACCACTATGAATTATTCAGTAACCATTGTGACTTATTCAGTAACTGCTATGAATTATCAAGCATCCACAATGATCTATCAAGTATCCACTATGAATTACCCAATATCCACTATTAATTATTCAGTAACTACTATAAATGATTCAACATCCACTATGACTGCTAATATTTTATTTAGCAACAGCTAGTAACTGCTATTAATTTGATCAAGTATCTACTATGAATTATTTGTATCCACTTTGAATTTTTCAGAATTTACTATGATTTATTCAGGATCCATTATGAATTATTCAGTAGCTATTATGAATCATTCAGTGACTGCTATGAATTACTAAATGTTTACTACAGATTATTGAATGTCTACTATGAATTGTTCAGCATCCACTATGAATTATTCAGTATCTACAGTGATTTTTTCAGTATTCAGTAATTACTATGATATTGACTAAAGAGTGAGGGAAGTGTGGACCCACACCCCACCCCTTAGAAACGAGAGGGTCAAAGGTCATGGGTGTGGTACAATCTTCTTCCGCATAGTGCAGAGTTTGTGAGGTTGTGTGTTAGAGCAGTGTTTCCCGACCCTTGTCGTAGAGGCGCACTACCCTGCGAATGTTAGTGCTCCCCTTGCTTTAACGCTTCAGCTCAGTGAGGGTTTCCCCCTGTGTTGTAGAGTTGAGTGTGTGGGCAGCAGAGGAGACACTCACATACTCAGGGCAGTGTGCCGCCACACTTTGGAAATGATGCTTTACGGTCCGTGTTATAATGTATGACTGACCTTCCATGATGTTGTCCCACAGGATGGTGACATATCTGTCACGGTCGGAGCGGGACTGCTCATGGACAAAGCCCAGAGCGTGCATGAGCTCATGGGCTGCCACACCGGACCACATGCAGCCGGGAGTCTGCAGAGAGAGGGCCTGATTCCCACCAACCATGCCCAGGAACGACCAGCAGCTGGAGCACACACACACACATGCACACACTGCATTATTTACGGTTTAATATGTCCAGTTTGACTGAATATTTTAAATGTAAACAAATGTCAACGTCAAATTTGACGTCTGAAACATGTTCAAAATAAGAGCGAAACATTTACAGAATATTCCAGTTACAATGCTGTAAACATTCCCCAATACGCAGGTGAGCTGGTGGCAGGTGAGGTGAACATGATTGGGTATAAAAGGATCATCCACCAAAAGCTCAGTTTCTGCAAGGAAACATGGACCAAGACTCACCAGTTTGGCCAAACGTCGAAAAGAACATTTCTCAACACAAGAAACACATATTTTAGGTCTTTCATCATCTACAGTACATAGTATTGTGAACGGATTCAGGGAGTCTGTGTAGGGCAGGTTCACTGCTGAATGTGTATGTTCTTCAAGCCCTCAGTAGACACGGCTTGAGGAATCTTCACGCTACTGTGACAAATATCAACACATGCGCTCGGGAGAACTTCAGTAAGATAGGGAGCAGTGTAGCAGGACAGTACCTTGTTAAAGGCCTCCTCAGTGACAGGGTTGGGCTTTTCAGGCCCAGAAAGTAAAAATCTTCTCCAGGATTTTGTTCCTGGAGTGAATTTTGGCTTTCTGGACCTGATATGCACTGCCCTGCTTAGTGGCACCTGGGCTTTTTTGGTGGAGGTTGATGTTGGTATGAGGGTGCACTTCAGTCAGACAGTGAGGTGTTGAAACACTCCAGCAGCTGTGCCATGTGTGATCTCGTCTGCATATGCAGGTTTGACACTGTTTTCATGTTTTGACAGAGTGAGTCCTTGTGAGCAGTTTTCTACTGGTGTTTCTGTGGGATGGTCAGTTGAATGTATGAAACTCACCCAAATTTGGGTTGGATGTCCAGGAAGTTTGCTTGGTGTGTGCGCGGCACAAACTTTACACATGTTCTGGAGGAGATGTCCAGCATTCCCATCTCTATAGTGATCCTGTCCATAGTGTCTGTAGTGGAAAAAAGAGCAAACGTCATGGTATTAAAGAGATGGTTTGGTCATAACACCCCCCCCCGGATCTTGCAGCTGAGTGTCACGTGTCTGACTCACCGTAGAGCAGTGAGAGCGTGTACGGCACATACACAAAACCGTCCACTGATTTTGGCCACATGCAAGTCTGCCCTGGACAGCTGATGGCGCTCCAGGGGCCAGAGGTGGCTATATCCCCCTCCTTGAACGAATACCCCCTCACACCTGAGAGCACTGCAAGAGGAACCACACCCACTTACACATCCCTCAAGCACGACTCCACACAGTTTCACAGTTTCATGAGAATTCTCAAAAATGCATAAACACATCCATCATCCATCACAACTTTATTAGGTTCACCTAATGGTACAGCAGCAGCCACAAACCTGAGCTGTTATTTTTTTTAAAAACATAATAAAAATAAATAATAATAATTATTAGGATTATTGTTGTTATTGTTTTTGTTGCTGTTATTATTATAATAATAATTATTATTATTTTTATGCTGTTTTGTGCATAGTTTTTTTTTACGTTCAGTTGTGTTTAAGAGCATCTCCCAACATTTGTAGTCAAGTGAAACTGAACACTTTAGTCTGCTTTCCCTCCTTGTTTTCTCTCTCCTTCCTCTCTGACCACGTGCTTCTGTGTTTGTTTGGGTTTCCCTGCTTTGCCCTTGCTCCTCCCCTCACCTGGTCCTGGCCTTGACTCCGCCTCCCAGTGTAATCTTCTCCAGCTCACCCTCGCTCTATTCTCTGTAGTGTAAATTTCTGTGAGTCGTATTCTTTCTTGGGTTTATTCCTGGTTGGGTCCTTGTGTGCTGTTGTGATGATGAGATGTGGATTTGCATAAGTGAACAGTGATTGGTCCAGACGTAAGTGTAAAGTGAAGTGAAAGTGATTATTTGTCATTGTGAACACACTCAAGCACCACAACGAAATGCAACCTCTGCATTTAAC
>JBBPDA010108649.1:0-10929 GCA_037974385.1 Arnoldichthys spilopterus | reverse complement strand
AGATAGATAGATAGATAGATAGATAGATAGATAGATAGATAGATAGATAGATAGATAGATAGATAGATAGATTTATAAATTCAGTTTTGTTGTGTTAATAATATGTGAGCATATAAACGGGAAGGAAAGGCGTTTTCACTTCGTCGGCTGGGCTGCAAAAGCGCGCGCAATACGTGCCTCGGGTCTGAGCGCGGCTACAAATTAAAAAATTCAGCATAAAAAGAAATCGCAAAAAAAAACATGTATTCTGTTTATTTAACGCGTGGAGGCGGACTATTCCATTAACATGTCTTTTATTTGCTTATTTTGAAACCATAAACCACGAGATTGGACAGATTCATCTGATCACGTGCCCTCAGTCCTGCTGCAGGTCCGAGTATCCACCTCTGTTTATAGTTTAAAACAGCTGGTGCATTTTTCTCGATAATTATATGCAGATGGTTCTGTGTGTTTGATGGGGCTGAACATCAGCTTTTTTTTATATTTTGGTTTCTTTTTTATACAAACCCGACCGACCAACGTGCACGGCAAGATGGGAATTAATATATGGAACAGGCAGAAAAAGTAAATTATATAATTATTAAAACGGAGAAAAAATTAACATTTAACAAATTCGTCTAAAATAGACATCTGGGGGACAAGCTACAAAAGCAGCTAATACTTTCAGAGAACTTTTTTTTTTAAACGTTTCAGTTTTGTCGCATGAATCTGGACAAGGCCATTAGCGACCGCTGTGTCCATATTTACTAAACGCGCATATTTCCACTCGCTTAAACGTGTCATTGTTCACTGTAACATTCAGACTACGTTAAACCGAAATATTTGAATCGACCGCGCCAGCGGTGAAACGGCGGGCCTCGGCCAACCAGCGCAATTTACGTTTCCACCCGTATTCTGACAGGCCCCGCCCTCCTGTGCCATGATAGGTTAGGAGCTCACACTCAAACGCGCTCCGCAGTGCTGGCTTGTCTGAACTATAAGACAAACCTAGCCAATCCTAGCGATGGGGACGGAGCTTGTCGGAATATAGGTGAAGGGGAAGAATTACGCTTCAACTGCAAACCTCCTGCGTTTATTTGATGTTCGTAAGTTTTGTGCTACTGATACAATCAACGTGAACTGTAGGAGGCGTAAAAACAGCACAGGGATATCATAAAAATATTTGCTATTTGGAATGGCAGCTATCTCCTCGTAATAATGCAAAAAAAGATGGATAATCGGTCTAAAACACACACACACACAGGATGGCATTGCTATATTTATGAGAACATTCTATTGAATTATGTAATACTGTATTTTAATTGTAATATTACACTGACACGTAAACCTAAGCCCAACATTAACCTCACTAAGCAAAAGACAATCTTTCTGCTCTTTTGTGGAGAAAACAGCACGGTTCCTGTATGCTGTCCTGTATTCCTATCATTATAAGGACATTTGATCCTCACAAAGAGATAAACGCATGTGTGCACACACACATACTCTATGGTGTCCTTCCATAGCATCTTGCGTTAAAAAATGCTTTCCAAAACTACACCAATAAGATAAAATCAGGTGATGCGAAGTACGGTGGAGGTAGTTCCGGAGGTCATACTTCTCCCTGCTTGTGAACCGAACCGTGTGGCGGTTTCCGCTCAGTCAGTCCACGCTCTGAGTCTGGGATCTCGTTGGCTCAGATTTTTCTGAAATATTCCATCCTGCTCACGACTGATGGGTCGCTCTCTCCCTCCTCCCTCTCTCTCCCCTCCCTTCTCCACCCCAGCCTCCTCTATCCTCCTCCCCTCTCGCGCTCGATTTCATTCGCTCTCGCGCTCGCCCAGTCAGTCTCCTCCTGTCTCTCTTTCTGCCTCAGCGCTGCGCCTTCGGTCAAGCTCGGGACGTAAGAACATGAAAAAGAGAACAGGAGAAAAGAAGTCGGAGCCGAGAAGCCCGAGGGCGTCGGCGTGGCAGAGGCGCAGCAGCGCGTTGTTGTGTTCGCCGCGCGACCGCGGAACCGTCAGCCACGGGCGACACGGTGAGCTCTCCGGCGCTTATGCGCTCCTCAGTACACACACTCTCTCTCACACACACACACACGCGCGCAGTGTGCGGATATGTTTGTGAAAGATGTTAACGGTTTAGCGCTAATATCACTGCTGCTGTTTATTCTAATTTGTGTTCTTGTCTGTCATTTTCCTCTTCATTAAACCCTCTGTTTTTACACGTGCGGTGTTCCGCGTGAAGAGCTAGCATTCGAACATAGCTCGTTACTTTCTGCTGAATGACTCTAGGGGAGAATGTGCGTTTGGTCAGATAGTGAACATGACCGGGACCGAATCCCTCGCTGCCCTACACCAGCTGCACCCACCTGGCCGAGCAGTGGGAACAGTTAGTTTAGGGCACTGTGAGAAAGCCCTGCTCGTGCTCGTGCTCGAGGTCGCGCTGCTCGTGCTCGCGCGGTCCCGAGGCCCTGTGGAGCTGCTGGACTCTTTGCAGACTGTGGACCATTATGTCCTGCCTTTCTGATGCTAATGAGGAACATCTCGCTGTTGAACTTGATGTTGACTTCTTTCTCCAGGGCGAATTTCTCTCGGTCTCGTGTTTGTGGGAAGATTTTTTTTCTCAGGCGTTTTTTTTTTGTATTTTTTTACGGAGGATTTTTTTGGATAGGGGAACAAAAGAGGTAGACGGATTGAGACTGGGCCGAACACTGTTATGGTCTTTTGGATACTTGGAAGAATGGACATAATTACTGTAGGGAATGTTTTAAATAAGCGGCTTGGTTTCTGGATTTATTTATTTTTAGCTCAAAATCAGGTTAACGACGTTCACTGTATTATTATACTCGAGGTGGATAAATAATGTACATTAGTCCTACAGTAAAACATCACGTGTGTTGCTGTGAGATATACTTTAAACACTTCTACACGGTTGTTGTTCTGTTTTTTTCCCTAATTTGAAATGTTTCGTGCCTTTAAATTGAGCCTTAAGAGCAACAGGTGCTGGAAGGCCCCAAGACCAGTCTACGCAAAAATATGTACAAAGGATTAAACAAACATGATATATAAGACTTAAACCTAGCACATCTGTGCCATATTGTTGGTTATCAAAGTCAATAATTTTGACTGTACTTATCAAAAGAACAGATTTGAAAAGAAAACACATTTGTAACAGAAACCAATGAAAAGAAACCAATGAAAAGATGCTTAAAGGTACAACAGTGTTATATATATATATAACACTGTTGTACCTTTAAGCATCTTTTCATTGGTTTCTGTTACAAATGTGTTTTCTTTTCAAATTTGTTCTTTTGATACAGATATATATGCACACAATTATCTGCCTTTTAAGTTTTAATTTCTTTGCAAGAATTTGTCAATAATTACAAATATGACAAATAAATACTGAGCAATGCACAAAAGTAAAATAAAAATCAAACTAGTTAAATCAAAAAATAGTTCAATAAAATAAAGAGAGAAATCTTTGGACAGTTCAGCAAAAGAGGTTTGATTATAAACCAAACTCTCTCTCACACACATTCACACCATTTAAAAATCAAGCAGTTAAAGAGCATTGCAGGGCTGGACTAGTGTCGCGCTGATAGGTGTGTGTGTGTGTGTTTGCGTGTGTGTGTGTGTGTGTGTGTGTGTGTGTGTGTATTAACGCTGGTCGCTGATGAGGAGATTTCCCGCGCGGTTCTTATCCTCCACTCTCCACTTGGTGATGAATATGACGGGCTGTGATAAGGCGGTGGGGAGACCGTGGGTAAGGTGAGCTCGTGTGTTCTCGGCTTCAGCACCGAGGACAGTTCTCGAGCTCCTGCAGCATCTGAAACACTCTCCACCACACCGTGTGCAGGGGCTTCACCTACTCCAGCCTTTCTGTAAGGGTTTAGAGGGTATAGACGATATTTTTACACACTTACAAATTAATATATTATTTTTACATTTAATTTTCTTTTGCATATGATATTTAAATCAATAGGTAGAGTTTATTTATTTATGTATTTGTGTTTATTTATTTATTTATTTATTATCGTTGTTGCTGCTATTATTGACATGTAAAAAGAAGGGGGGGGGGAATAAAAGCACTGGAGGTTTGTTTTGTTTTCTTTTTCTTTTTCTGGAATAACCACACAGTCACAATTTCACGAAGCCTGAGACTCAATGTCTGATTTTTTTGGAAATGAATGTGGGCCATTCTGCTCTAAACTACACCTTTTCTTCAAAGCTGTGTCAGTGACATGTGCCCATAACTGTGTAACATGACTGTGGTAAATGCTAATGATGTTGACAAAGTTGAGCATTATGATACGAGCAGGTGGTTAATAAGGGATAAAATAATAATTGTTCAAATGTGGACGATAAAAAAAACACATGAAAAAAAGGAAAACGAAAAAGACGTTTAGTGCAAAAAAGAAATGTAAAAATAATTGTTAAAAATTATGTATAAAAATGTGCATTAAAAACCATAATAAAATGCGAACAAACAAACATCCCACTACATAAGTGTAACACACACACACACACACACACACACAACAGAAAGAAAAAGAATGCTTGTTTTTGTGTTAGAATGGGTTTAAGTAGACAGTCTGATTAAAGTGATTTGAATAATTGACATACTGTAAAATAAATAAATTAAAGCTCGTGCCTTTGTGAACAGAATGGCTGCTCGCGCGCTGCTGTTGGCAGTACAGAGTGTCTTATGGAGATATTTCAGTGCTTTACCGATCGGATAAGCTATGGTACTTTACTGCTCTCCCTCGACTGCAGCGTGTGAGTCTCCTGAGCAGATAGTAGTAGTAGACAATAACCTGCAAAACCTCTCGATTGTATCCTACACACAGAATCGTGCCAGTGTGTGCTCTAGCTAAGTCTCGTGCTCATTTTAGAAAACTCAGTATGTAAATGAGACATTTTCGTCACCAGAGAGAAGCGACCCGTGGCCAGTGTAAACGCGTGGGTCTGAACTCGCGCAGAATAAGCTAAACGTGGCATAAAGAGTGAGACGGGCCTGCGTGGCCCACTGTAGGACTGTCGCTGCGCCCCCGCCCCTGTGCGTTCTGTGGTTCATTCCGTTTTGTAAATCACACGCAAGCAGCTGGGGAAGATTGCATTATGGGTACAAGCCTGCGAGTATGCTTAGTGGGCTTATGTGGCGTGCACGTGCATGTGTGTGTGAGGCGAGCAAATGGACCACAGCTAGTGTGTTTGGTTAAACTTAGTACACATGCTTTATTCTCCTGTATTAATGAGCTAAAACAGATAAAAATTTGGAAAGTGTGATATATATATATATGCGTGGCCCCCAGTGCTATATAATTTTTTTTAGACAAGGTTCTCCGGGGGCCTCCCTGTCCGCGCTGGGCCCTTGGAATCCCCCATTCTTCCAACCATGGCGTCTAACAGTACATTTACAAAAGTTATTTCTCAGGTCTGTGGTACAAGTCCACTGTTGGTGTGGCCAGCCGAAGCCAATGGCAAGTTCGGAAACAGGCTCCTGCTGCTCGAGTGTGTAACGCTGCATATCAAGCCCATATTCAACGCACTGCATGCTCATATACGCGCACTGATAATTCAATAGCGCCCTCATTGTAGTCCACTTATTGTCATGATAATCGCCGGCATTGGCGAGGATTTCTCACGGGCCTCCAGAGCGAGAACTTGTGGAGCACAGGGTCCAGATCATCGGGATGAGAAGCAGAACCCTTTAAGACTGTAACTGTTTATTATTGCCGCGATTTTTGGGGGATTAAATTGATGGGGGAGGATAAAGAAGGCCTCGTCCACGCGCTAATTCGGTGTTGGGGTGAAACGCGGCTTTTTTGGATTGAATGAGAGGTATTGGGGGGGGGGCAGAGAGAGAGAGAGAGAGAGAGAGAGAGAGGCGGGGACACCGGAGCGTATGGTGGAGCGATGCTGAACGCCCCCCCTCCCATCTCATCATCAGCGTTGGGGGAAAGAGAGGAGTTTATTCAGGCCGCGCTACAATGAGCCTAAAGGTTGTGGCGCTGGATTAACGCGGAGAGGGAATGTGCGCATCATTCAGGCGCAAAAGTGTGTAAGTAATTGGGCCGCGCGGACAGTTCGGTGGGTGAATGCGATGCAGATGGCGAGGTTCCGCGCTCACATTCAGCCTTATGTTTTAAAGCCTTTGCTAATTGGGTGCCCGAGAACGGGGCTGCTCATCATAATAGCCTCCCAACTTTGTCTCGCCCTGTGTCCTGCTCTGTGCCGATTGGCTGCTCCTCCGTGTCTCCCGGGTGGACGCCGTCCCTGTCCCCCTGTACGCCACATCGAGCGAGCGGCTTGTGTTACCTTACTGCAGTCAGACACAGTGCACACATATTTGTCAGCCTTGCGCACGTGCACGTGTGTGAGCCCCCAGCACGTGTCTAGTATATAGTTGGTAGATGGGTGTACGCCTCTGTGCGCGCGTGTGCTTGTCCCAGCCTCAACTCTAGTTTTTCAGGGCTCTTACACTGAAACCCACATTCAAGGCTTTAACTCCGCGCTCCAGGATGCGCTAGTGCGCGCGCGCGCGTGTGTGAGTGAGAGAGCGAGCGAGGGAGAGAGAGAGAGCCTCTCGCACGCCAGCAAGTGCGGCGGCACCACGTGACCCAGCACGGCGGCGGCGTGGGGGGCCCCTTTAAGACCGCCGGCGGGTCAGTTTCTGTCTTTGGTTATCTAGCTGTATGAGTTTATGAAATATCATAAAGCTAGAGAACCGAATGTAGAAACTGAGCCCACGCGCTTCACGACAGGATCCACCGGGGGAGCACGAGGCTCTCGAGGGGCTGCTGCTGCACGCTCGGGGCTCGGTACGAGCTGTCACGAGGGAGGAACGGGGATCCCACTCGCCAGCGTCGTCGTCATTAGCGCCGCTCCTCGCGCATATAGTCCGCGCGCACGTGTGTGTGTGTGTGTGTGTTTTAAACGTAGGCGACAACGCGAGAAGGCTCTGCCCTTTGGCACAGTGCATCGTGCGCGCGCTCACGATGGTCCGTTAAAGCAGGCGCACGTGTGTGAACGGTCGTTATCGCGCGCTCATTGCTGATCATACTCTCGTTGCACTCTAGTATTTTTTTTTCCTGCATCCGTCTTTTGTGTGGTTTGGTATCTCGCCTGCGCTGCCGCCACGAAACGGTTAAAGGAGGCGCGCGCCCCGATTGGTGCGCGACTCGCGCGTCACGTGGGTTCGAGGAGCGGCGTGTTGTTTTGTGCAACGCGCACATCCAGAACGATCGAGGCCTGTCAGAGGAAGCGGAGCGAAGTGTCTTCGTGGCTGCGGCGGGGTCATGAGTGCTGAACGGACAGCGACTTCATCTGAATCTCAACGCTAAGGCCCGTGGTTATGTTGGGGCTGGGCTGCTGTGGATTCAGACTCAAGAGTCAAAGATTCGCTGTCTTATGTACGATGAGCACGTGCAAGTACAGTGGGATTCTTACCTGGACGCTTTCCTGCAGACTGTAAAAGTCAGACAGACCAACATGTAGTGCAACAGTACGATACATATAAACCGTACAATCTACAAAACACAAAAGTCACCACACAGAGGGCAAGTAATGTGTCAGAAAGGCAGAAGATGACCACAGGATTCATAATTACAGCTTATACAACAAAATCACAAAGATGATGGAAAATGGGTGAGATTATTGCAACAGCATCAATTATCCATTTTTAGCAGTCATGTTACATTTGGGGCATAAGTGTCCCGAAATATTGTGCGTGAGCTGATGGTCCACAGTCATGGGCAGGAAAGGGAAAAGTCCTAGAGCAGATGACTTGGGTCCTGAATTATGCAGCCTGCCTTTCTGAGGGTGTGTGCTTGGTTTTGTTGCAATTGATGAAAACTCTGGGTCCTTAATCTGTTCATATTTGTAATAGCAGTGTTAGGACAACTATTGACATTTTACACTGATGACTGGCAAAGGTGCAGCTCACCTGCTCCCACGGATGACCACATAACTAAAGGGTCAGAGTGTAGGCACTTTTGTTTTTACAGCAGTTCCAGCTGATGCTAGTACTCTTTCTAATTGAGCCAAAAGAACCACAATAAACAGACTTGCATTACAACAGTCATTTAAGTGAGTAACTGAAAAAATAAATAGCTTTAGTGTTCAGGGTTGCTGGCTGCGAGTATTTAGTATGGTCAGTTGTCACTGACTGCGATTTTTTCAGAATTTCTTGGCAAGTGGTAAAAGAACAGATTTGAAGCACAAAATGCACTATAAGTACCAAACAGTGAAAACACATGTTGTATATAATTTGAACTGATTCTTGAGACCATGGCTTTTCTGTTCTTTATTTAAGTTATGTTATGAAAATGAACAAATATGCATGTTTCCATTGGGAAAGTTAGTGAAGTGCATTTTCAGAAATCATATATGTTTGGACCTTATGTACCATCTTTCCACTGGCTTCTATTATACATGTGTTTTCAGTCGAAATGGTTTCTGTTCCTTTGCAAAGTACAAGTATATTTCATATAACTGACTGTGATAACCAACCATAGGGCAGAGATTTGCCAGTTAGAAATTCTGGTTAAAAATGGGAGTACCGTTAACACTGTGATAGTGAACATACTGTCCCATACTACTTTATGCCCCATAATACCTGAATCTACCTTGTGTACAGGCAAATGGCTATAAGCAAATGACTAGAAAGGCAAATGACCCATTACAGCATCATTTTGTACTTTGTACTCCCAGCAGCCCTACAGTGCATGTCTCAGATGCATGAATACAGAAATATTGCATGAGGTCACTCTGCAGGCTAATATACACATTTATACATGCCGTATTAGGTTTGACCATTTTTTGAGAATGTCTACAGTATCATCCAATGTTAAACCTGTTCTATATGAAAACATGAGTGGGACAGTATTCTTCAAAATAGAATGACAATAAAGGTGTAGTTTAATATGAGACTGACATCTGCAGGTCCAAAAACACCAAGGCTGTTTTCAAAAATAGTTTTGACAAGAACATTTATCCTGTGATGAATGTATTTTAGCATTAAAATAGCACAGTATGTACTATATTAGGTATAATGAGCTACATGTGATTCTCGCTGAATTAGTATATTATTATTATTATTATTATTATTATTATTATTTATTACTACTACTATACCACATGTGATTACATTGAGATTCTGTTGTTGTTCAGCTGAAAATGTCTTTTTTTGGCAGAAAACTATAACATAATAGTGTGACTGGAAACAAACACTAAAAGCACACAAACAAACAAATAAACCAAACAACAAAAAAATCAAAGTGCCACAAATGGATTTTTGAGTTATTCCATAGAAAAAAACTTTTTGAAAGTCATAGCCCTGAAAGTGGGGTCCCGGGACCCCAAGCGTTTCATGACTTGTAGGCAGAGGATCTGTGATTTTATTTTATTATTATTTTTATTTAGTAGGTCAGCAATTTACTAAACTACCCAACTAGGTTAGAACTTGTGCTATATCATAATGGTACATATCTCCCTCATGGGCCTAACATTGAAATTGTATTCACAAAATAAATCTGTGGGAGAAGAGGCCCATGTCTGCAAAGGGGCTTTGAAGACCCCTGCAGTAAAGAACAGTATTTGGAGAAGAGACTTAAAGAAACTTACACACTGTTCACACTGGGATCACACCAACAACTATTTTTTTCATCATTTATTACATAGGTTTATTTATTACATTTATGATTAATAATTTAATCTTTCAGCTGAACTGTTTCTGTCCACTCCCTATAATCCTTGTCTGCTTATAGACACTCACTTGTTCTGTGTGTGTGTGTGTGTGTGAGTGAGAGAGAACAAGAGACAGAGAGAGAACTATACAAGAAATACTGTCCTTTAAGATAAAATTAAATTTTTTTATCACTATGAAACATATTACTATGCAATGCTGACATATTTTTGTTTATGAAAAATTACCCTGGAGAATACAATGTAATGGAAGGACGGTGATATTTTTTTAAGTTCCCTTTTTATATCACCCATTATCCATATTAACACTGTTTCTCCTCTTGTGATTTTAGTTCAATGGAGTAAGACCACCCATCACCCCTGCTTCATCAAGCTACTTGTCCGCCACTTAAGAATGAACCACACAACAGGTAAAACAATCTTGATCAGTATGGCTGAATTTATGTAATGTATAGGTTACTAAACAGTTATTGACTTGGATGTACAATTCCAGAAAAACCTTTAAATGGACATAGAATCTTTCCATTACAAATATCATGGGGGATGGTAGGTGAGACCACCAGGCCTGGAATTAGACACACTGAAAGTAAAAAAAGAACATTTACATTATGTGAATGTACTTTTACACTCATCTCATTTACAAAGTGGGTCTTTCAAGAACCATCAAAATGAAATGTTCTATAGGGAATCAAGCATTTTTTCCACTGCATCACTCCAAAGAACCCATTTTGACATCTTTATTTTCCCTGTTTTTTCTTTTAAAACTGATCCACCTGCAAAACACGTCTCTGCCTTGAGCCTATTCAGAACATGCATTCGATAAGTATTTTGTGCTTTAGTGGGTTTTTTTTTGTCCTGGACTTTCTAACACTGCATGTGTCAAATACATTTACTGGAAGAACTTAACAATTCTGGTTGAAATAATGTGTAATATTTCAATCACCTTTCGTTTTTTAAAATTCTTCACAGACAGTTGTAACAAAGACAAAAAATACTAAATTCAGTGCTGGGGGAAAAATATTACACACTGCATCCAATAACAATGTTATGTTGCAGACTTATTGATCGGAAGGATCTGAAAGTTAAATGGGTTTTTTAAATGGTTGGTTCAGTTACACACTAGCACAGTGTTCACACTGCTCTCGCAATAATCTCAATATTATTTAATTGACCTGTTCTGTTCTACATTTACATTACATTTACATTTACATTTATTCATTTGGCTGACGCTTTTATCCAAAGC
>JBBPDA010108648.1:0-10930 GCA_037974385.1 Arnoldichthys spilopterus | reverse complement strand
GTCAGCTGGGATTGGCTCCAGCTTCCCCACGACCTGGAAACGGAAGAAGCGGTTTAGAAAATGGATGGATGGATGGATGGATGGATGGGACGTTGATCATTCCACACCGCTTCACCTACTTTGCAGAGTGACAAAAATTGGCCAGGATAAATATCCAAAGTAATGTGTGAAACATGGGACACAAATAAATCTGTGTAATTAAATAAATAGAAAATATAAAGTGTTGAACGTATGTACCTGGGTGCTACTGGCCTAGTGGTTAGGACCTTGCCCTTGTGAAGAGGTAGCAGGTTAAAGCCCTGACCCGAACACCACTGAAGTGCCCTTGAACAAGGTAACATCCCACTACACTGCTTCTTTTGCCCGCTGTGAGAGGCCAAATTTTTCACGGTCACATTTAAAAAGTAAACTTGCTGGGATTTCATTGGGACTGTTCTTCACATACAAGCTGACGTGTTAGGCTAATAGGAATGTCAGATTATATACATTCACCAGCTGGTTTAAATAGTCCTGTACTTTCTTAGTGTAGCCTGCAGTGAAGCCTAACCTGATGTACGTGGCAGTGATACACCACAATGTGGAAAGAACACCATTAACATATTTTCCTAGTTTGACCATAGTGGCGCAGGCTGAAGCTCTGCTGCAGCTATGCTTCTGTTAGATAGAACAAACAGGATTGATGACTGATTGATGATAATCGTTTAGGACCGGCAGTCGTTGCCTGATGCTTTGAAGAACCAAAGGGTGGCTGGTTCAGGGATTTGAACCCCCCCACCCTAAAATCAATACACAGATCAGCCATATCATTAACACCACCTGCCTAATGTTGAGTAGGTTTCCTCATGCTGCTGAAACAGCACCAATGGCATCAGCACAGTAGCTCTTCAAACCAGACAGGCTAGCCTTCACTCCGCACATGCATCAGTGAGCCTTGGGTGCCCATGGCCCTGTTGCCAATTCACCAGTCGTCCTGGGTCACTGTTGGTAGGCACTAACTACTGCACACCTGGAACACTGCACTAGACCTGTCGTTCTGGAGACGCTCTGATTCCGTAGTCTAGAACATCACAGTAAGGCCCTCGTCAAAGTGGCTCAGATCCATATGCTCCTGCTTCCAGCACATCAACTTCAAGAACTGATGGTTCACCCGCTGCCTAATATATCCCACCCCCCTGACAGGTGCAATTTTAAAGAAATATCTAGATTGTTTACGTTTCAGCAGCACCTTCTCAATATTAGAGCAAGCCTCCTCCTGCAGGAAAGACCAGCGAGCTCCTTTAAAACCACTGACCGCTCTTCTTTCTTTGCTGACGCCGTCTGGCGTCGTTACGTTTCTGCAACGTGTGCAATGTTCATGTTCTGCATAAGTTGATTCCACAGGTATGAAACATGACACACGTTCCTCGCAGTTGGTCCTGTCATCAGCACACTTTTCATAAAGGCTTCTTAACCCCTTAAACCCTCACCGTCGTCCTTTACCACCCTGAGACATGAGCTCACTGCTGAATCTGAGCTCCACAGGCCTGAGCTGCAGTCTCTGATGATCTTGGCCAGGTCTTATACGACTAGAACCAGTTTGGTTTAACTGGAAGTTTGCTAGAAGCATGACGCTGAAGATAATAATATAATAAAATAAATAATAATGAAAGAAATAAAATTATAATAATAACAGCAACAACATTATTATTAATAATAAAATAAAATAAAATAAAATAAAATAAAATTAAATTAAATTAAATTAAATAACATAACATAACATAACATAAAATAAAATAAAATAAAATAAAATAAAATAAAATAAAATAAAATAAAATTAAATTAAATTAAATTAAATAAACAGCTATGAAATCTCTGTGTCTTGCTCTGTCTGGTGATAAAAAAATATCCGGTTGGGTGAAGGGAAACCACTCAAATGTAGCATTCTGCTCCTTAAAGCCTCCCCTCCCTGCAGAGCTGCTTCCTTATGCATGTTTCTGCTTGTTTACCTTGCAGTTCCTGTGTGTTTATGTACATTCGTGTTTGTTTTTGTCCGTGTTCTTAGTTTGCTTCCTTCTTTGCTCTTCTGCTGTTTTGCCTATGCTAATAAACTGAGCAGGGCCGCTTCTCGTCCTGCGCTCCCATGCTCACAGTTCGTCCGGCCTGCTGTTAAACGGCTCAGGTTATATACCCTGGCCGCCTGATTCTCCTTCTCTTCAGTAATTCCGCCCGATCCATCATCTCCTCGGCTTCACCGAGCAAACAGAGGCGGAGCGGTGGACAATGGCAGACTGCAGCTAAGGCAACAGAGCGAGAGGCTGACGGGACGAACCGCATGGCCTTCCCACCCAGCCTTACGCAGGTGATACCAGCAGAAAGAAAATGCACAGCCTATTTCCGGCCTGCGCTCACAGGATGAAGTCTTCCAGGGTGTGGCGCTGCGTCAGGTGACCACCACCCATATAAGCAGTGGAACGTGTCCCGTCTCTGCACTGAGAGGCGAGTCGCTGAGGACCTGCGCTGTCGTCGCTGCCCGGAAGAGCATCACTCGGTAAGACTGTCTATCATGTAGGCGTGTGGGGCGAGCTGGTGGTGCTGGTAGTCTGTTGGAAGACTGCGATACAGGAAAAAAACCTTCTGGGCCTGGACCTCGTTCATCACACCCGTGTGCTCACCCAGATCAGCCATAACATTAACACCAGTGACGGGGGAAGTGAATAACATCCACTCTCTAGTTATTTCAGTACAGTGGAACCTGTCGGGGGGGTGGGGTGGGATATATTAGGCAGCGAGTGAACAGTCAGTTCTTGAAGTTGATGTGCTGGAAGCAGGAGCATAAGGATCTGAGCCTCTGAGTGATGTTCTAGACGAGTCCGAGCGTCTCCAGGACGGCAGGTTCTTGTGGAGCGTTCCAGGTGTGCAGTAGTCGGTACCTACCAACAGTGACCCAAGGAAGGACGACTGGTGAACCAACGACAGGGTCGTGGGCACCCGAGGCTCACTGATGCATGTGGTGAGTGAAGGCCTGTCTGGTCTGGTCCCACAGAAGAGCTGCTGTGGTGTAGAAAGTGATGGTGACTCTGATAGAAAGGGGTCAGAACACACAGTGCACCACAGTCAGAGCTGGAGGGGAACTACAGGCTGGTTGGCATCCACCAGTCTGAAGACGTGAAGAACTCGCTATATTCCAGAGACTTCTCTGCAGACTCTACCCCTCAGGGACAGCAGACTGTTAGTGGGCAACCCTCCAGCTTTACCCACGGTGGGAATTGTCTAATGCAGCCCACCAGTGTTTTTTTGGGGCATCTGACTTGGAGAAACCGGCCTCTTACTGACTTGACGTTCACATCAGAGATGGCACGATGCCACCTTTACCATTTATGATCCTGGTGCCGGTATTTTACCCTTCGGTATCGACATGATTTCTAATAACCTGCTTTAAGCTGAAGAGTTTCACTGAAGATGATCTACGTTTTTGCGGGAAAAAAATGAATAAAACAACCGTTCACTAAATTAAAGACGTGTTAATGGGATGTGAGGTGTTATATTAAAATAACCTACATAAAAACATAATTCAGATAAATTAAAGAAATAAATACATGTGTAAATCTGCCAACATGGGCTTCTGTTAATTAGGAGGATTTCTTGAAATGAGAAATCGTGTCTAATTCTTCACACCACCGTGAATCTTAGAACTAGTATAAAAATCCTCAAACGTTACAAATTTAACTCAGACTGAGTGTCAGATTACAGTGGTATTGTTTTACCAAGAGACCTGGAGAGATACACACTCATGTTGATTACCCGAATCTTATTACTGTGCATGCAAATAGAATCTTAGAAGCTTGTTTCAGTTTAAAAATATTATATTTTCTTACGAGTATTGAAATACGTAGGAAGATTAGAAGAAATACACTATACTATACTATAGTAAACTATACTATACTGTTCTGTACAGTACTCTACTGTACTGCACTGTACTGCACTGTACTATACTGTACTGCACTGTACCGCACTGTACTGTACTGCACTGTACTATACTGTACTGCACTGTACCGCACTGTACTGTACTGCACTGTACTGTACTGCACTGTACTGTACTGCACTATACTGTACTTTACTGTACTTTACTGTACTTTACTGTACTTTACTGCACTGCACTGTACTGTACTGTTCTGTTCTGCACTGTACTGCACTGCACTGTACTGCACTGTACTGTATGTACTGTACTGTACTGCACTGTACTGTACTTTACTGTACTTTACTGCACTGTACTGTACTGCACTGTTCTGCACTGTATTGTATGTACCTTACTGTACTGTACTGTACTATACTGTACTATACTGTACTATACTGTACTATACTGTACTGTACTGTACTGCACTATATTGTACTGTACTGTACTGTACTGTGCTGTACTGCACTGTACTGTACTATACTGTATTGTACTGTACTGCACTATACTGTACTGTACTGTACTGCACTGCACTGTACTATACTGTAATATACTCTACTGTACTGTACTATACTGTACTGTACTATACTGTACTGCACTGTACTATACTGTAATATACTGTACTGTACTATACTGTACTATACTGTACTGTACTGTACTGCACTAAATTGTACTGTACTGTACTGTACTGTACTGTGCTGTGCTGTACTGCACTATACTGTACTGTACTGTACTGCACTATACTGTACTATACTATATTGTACTGAACTGCACTATACTATACTATACTATACTATACTATACTGTACTATACTATACTGTACTGTACTTTTCTATACTGCACAATATTACACCCCACTATTCCGTATGATATTCTTTATTTTTTAGCCCCCCCCCTTTAACAAATTAAAGCATTATAAAAAAAAGAAAATTCAGATCAGAGAGAAAAATAATGTTTATTTACATATTTTGCTCATGATATCTTACTCAGTCACATTAGTAAACGGTGTTTGCCACAGTGGCAGGTTTGGTTTTGCAGCAGATTTCCCGTAGTGTCAGGGTGCCCCACACCCGTTCAGACTCTTACAGAACTGGATTCCATTTTTACAGCTAATGTCCAGCCCGATCCTTCACACCCAGCCCATCACTGCGTCTCTGTCGCCACTGCAGCCAACACATCCCTCTGGGGCAACTGTGCGTGCAGGTTGTAGAGGTACCTCACTGTTAACAGCCTTTGGCCCCACACTTGAAGCATCATGGCTGTTTGCCTTGACCTCTCCCACTGCAGTCAAGCAAACAACCCCTGTGGCTTTGTACACACCTGCACTTTGCATAAACACACAAGACAAACGCGAACGATTAATATTGATAATGATGTGCGTGACAGTTTGCTGTGTTGTCTGCTGTGCAGTGAGGCAAGAGAATCATGGGGAAAGCGGAGATGCTGGCAGTGCTGCTGGTGGTGTCGCTGGCCTCCAGCTGGACAGAGGGATCCTTGCTGACTAAATGTGAGCTCAAGTCTAAGCTGGAGAGGGCTCTTGAGGCTGCCGAGGACCTAATTGCCAGACGTAAGTTCCCTTGTCGTCAGCCTGGGGGACCCACTGAATGTGTGGAATGTGTGGAAAATGACACGCGTTTTCAGGTCGGATGTGCTTTTCAGTTCTCAGTTTTCAAGTTGCAGTGCATGGGAATGTCTTGCTTCTGCTGGGCACTGATTATAAACTTGAGGAATCAGAAAAATAGGCCTTTTGGTTAAAAAAATATCAGCAAAGTCTCTGTTTAAAATGTGAGACCGAGCTATAACTATAACACTGTCCCCATACGAAATCATACAGCTCATATGGTCTTTGTTTCTAAACCTCCAAAACTGAAATATCAGTCTTAAACCCCCGTTCTGCAGGCCTCTTAGTGGCCGTGCCGCTGGCAATATGTAAATGGACTCAAAAGAATATTTAAAATGAATGAAATAAATAAACATAAAATTGCAAATAAATTTGAACTAAGATCATGTAAGTGTTCTAAAAAATTCAATAAATATATTTATGTTAAAATCTCAACGGAACAATCTTCAAAACCATTTATGTGCACTGTAATTTGTGTCATGTGTATCAAATATGATGCACAACAGATGTTTTGGTTGTTTCACCATCTAATGGAACGAAATGGGAAAAGTATTATTGTGCCTGTTCGTAATCTCTTAAACTTTGAAAAGAAATCTTGTAAATTAGTGGAATTCTGGCATCTTGTGATTGAACCTTTTAAAAATGTCTTTTTCAAAGGTGGAAACAGTGAGTAAACACATTTGTTTAACACACATTTACTGAATATGTTTCCAAAAACATGTTTTTTGGCCAAAACTGCATCACAAAAGCATCGTTGAACAGTATCTACGATATTAGGCAGTAGAGAATTTCACAAAATACTATAAACGCTACTGGTTGTTGCGGAATAAAACCACATTCACGTTCATGATTTAACCCCCCTCCCTCCCCCCATTCTTTTGCTGCAGTGGTCTGCACAGTGGAGAACATCTCTTCGTTCAACACCAGCCTTGTGAAGGTGATCTCCAATGCCGGGCCCCTCATTAGACCTACTGGAGCTGGAGAGGTGATCGCAGATGAGTTTCCTGACCTGTTCCCAAGCCAAAGAGTGGGCACTGGTAGTCCTTCAGACTTGGTGACTGAAGACGACTTCATTGCTGTTGTTAGGTCAACAGAAGTCACTGGAGGCATTTTGATTCAAGGAGAACCGACAGGAACAGCGGTGACAGAACCTGCATCCAATATTCCAGAGGTGGAACATGACGGTTCTGGCGAGCCGTCTGGAGATGGTTCCGGTGAGAGCCCAGAAGAGCAGCCTCAAAGAAAACGCAAGCGTGACTCTGGAGAGGAAACGGGTGATGGGTCTGACGAATCACACGAAGACTCGTCCGGAGGTGGCTCCGCAGGTAGTTCTGAACAGGGTTCCAACGAAGAGATGTCTGGAGATGGTTCGGAGGAATCAGGCGATCAGCTGGTGACGCCCACCCCAACGCCATTTATGTTGATCAACGACAACCAAGACAATCAGTTTCAGACAACACCGGAGGCCATCAACACCCCACCCTCCACCGATGAGCCTTTTAATACTGATAACTATGAAACAGGCAGTACAATCCCAGGAACACTGCAGCCCATCGCCACATCTTCATTTGATGGGAACTTTATTGAATATGATAGTAGTGAAGGTCCAAGTGAAGGCTCAGGCACTGAACCACCTTCCCAAGCTGCATGGAAAGGGCTCAAGCGAAGACGAGAAGCAGCGTTCAAATTCACAGAGAGTACACAGAGTACTGGTGAATTCTCAACCATCACAGCACAGGATTCCTCATACGTTCCTCAAGACGGACCACTCCTATACGACGAAGGGGTTTGGAGGCAGAGCGACCAAGACTTCATCCCCAGGAACCTGTATGGAATATTCCAGCTGAGTGGTTACGTGGCGTGCAAATCAGAATCAAATTATGGTCAGAATGTCTGCGGACTGGACTGTGAAGGTGAGCACAGCTTCATATATTCACATAGGTTGTTATATTGTCCACACCTAGGCCAGAAACAGGGCCACTGAGGCCCAGAGAGGAAAAATACCAGAATTCTGTTCCAACTGCTTGACTTTTCTTATTTTTGTGCATCCAGGGGGAAATCTTGGCATTTTGTTTTGTTACTTCCCACTTCAGACGTTTTTATATGTAATCATTTACATCAAAATAATAATAATAATAATACGATTATCATTGATTACCAGAAGCAATCCGCAATGTACATGCAATTAGGAAATGTCGATACATTGCGGAGCTTATTTCCTGCGGATATTTATGGTTGGAGCCCAGCTGGTGACATCCTTTCTTCATAACAAGAAGAAGTGACCACAACTCACTAATGCATGGGAACAGATTCTAATCCTCAAAGCTTGGGAATGAGATAATGAAGGTGTGGTAACAAAATAGTTATGTTGCGGCCAGAAATTGGTAGGACATGGGAACAGGATCTAAACTAGGAACTAAACTATCTCATCCCTACTACTTAGTATGTTGTGTCCATTGGTTTATTCAGAGGCGATGTGACCAGTGGGACTCTCTCTGTTACGTATCTGTGTGTACTTCTGTGTGTGGCAACTTGCCAAACCTCGTCTTATTCAATCTTTTTCTTTTAAAAGCTCTGATTGACGATGACATCTCCAATGACCTGGACTGTCTGCTGACTCTCTATAAGGATGTGTATGTTACGCCCTCCACCTCACACACATACACACATACACAAAGCAACCTCGACACACCACCATCTAGCTTTGCATTGCTTGCTGTTTGTAAGAGGTAGTCATAACATTTCTAACTGGAAAGAAATCTTGAACCTAAAGAGAAAAAGACCTTTTAATTTTTTTGGTTATAGTTAGTTGTAAAAAAACTAAACAGTGAGACAGAGCCCATTATATTATATAATAATAATAACAATAATAAATAAATAAATAAATAAATAATAATACTAATAAATAAGAATAATAATAAATAATAAATACTACTACTAGTAATAATACATTAATTAATTAATAAAAAACAATATAATAATAATAATAATAAATTAATTAATTAAAATAAATAAATAAATAATAATAATAAATTAATTAATTAATTAAAAAATAATAATAAATAAATAAATTAATTAATTAATTAATTTAAAAATAATAATAAAGAAATAAGCATAAAACCTATAACCTATAAAAACATAAAAAAAAACTAAAAGTCTAGGAACGTTTAAGGCATTAGAGAGGAGGAAGGTCTGGTGGATGTGAACTAGTTCGTTGTAGAGAGATGTGCACACTCAGATGTTTATATTGCGTAAGAAAATTGTGAATTTTTTAAATCTCACCATGTTCCCCATGTTCCCCTTTGTCATGAACGTTTTTTTTTTTTTAACAAACCACCTGTTCTTTCAATCTCTCCTCCAAACCATCATAAAACACTGTCACAGGCAACAGATTCATGTTCGCAACCCCTGTCACGCACTGATGGCCTGTGAGGGAGCTTAGACGCCTGGTTCCATTCACAACCACTGTGAACGATTCTGACTGGGTACATTTCCCTAGAACGTAACGTTTCACTCCAAAACAGGAGAACTCAAGGACACAGCGTGCTCTTCTCAATGTGCCATAAAGAATGACGGGCGTCTGCGGGTTCAGAGCGCGTGACTGACCCTTTGCTCTCCTCCACAGGAGCAACATGACGTTCGTGGACCAGTGTCTCTCCGTGACGCCCTCAGCCTACTTCGCTGAGTGTGACTAGCACGTCTACACTCCATGACAGTCCATGATGTCACCCTGCAACTCCTGCCAAATGCTGCTCCAGTTCTGAAGCATTACGAGGAAAAATCCACACCAAATGTGGGGTTTGTAGGGATGACTGAGCAGTCGTTTTTACAGCACTCAGCCTTGACCTTTTTCCAATGATCTCATTACATGGTGTAAAACTTGACTTGTTGGTGCTGGCACTGCAGTAACGCTGCACTGCGGGTTCCAGCGCTGCGGGTGCCAGCAGAACTTAGCTTTGGTGTCGCTGTCCATAGCAAAATAAACACTAGCATTACTTTAGGCTTGGTTTGATATTATCACTGGGGCACTGTGGGTTGTGCTGACTCGATGATTCTGTGACATGTGATTGAAATAGATATCAGAGATGAAATAAAGGAATCACTTTAAAAGACACTGAGCTGTGTTTCGTGTCAAATCACTGCCAGGGACTGATGGGAAATCAGACAGGAGTGCAACAGAAGTCCAACTGTACACTGTGCGGTGATTTACAAGCGTCCAGGTCTAATCTACTATTGGGACTGAGGGAAAAATGTGGGCAGTGGAGGCCTAGTGGTGAGGACGTTGCCCTTGGGACCTGAAGGTCTCAGGTTCGAGTCCCTGGGCAATACTGAGGTTCCCTTGAGTAAGGTACCGTCCCGCTACGCTGCTCCCCGGGCCCTGTTGGTAGCTGCCCGCTGCTCCACATGTGTATAGAGGCCACATTCGTTGTGGCGTTTGAGTGCGTTCACAATGACAAATAGTCACTGTCACATGTTTTTCACAGTAGCTATGAGGGATGGGCATTTCAAGCAAAAATTCCATTCGAAGTTTGCACATTTGCTCCCCCTGCTTTCTCTACCCAGTCCTCACCACTCCTGCTCGCTTGCTGCCGAAAGCGGTGACAGTGCTGCTAAAATCTATTTGCCACCCGCCATTAAACAACAAAAGGCAAGGCAAAGATACAATATAGCAAAAAAGGAAAGTAATGAAATAAAGTAAGCGTTTAGATCAACATTAAAGTACATAAGGGGGTTAAGAAACGGGGGAGGTGGTGGCGGCTTAGAACACTAGACATTTGAAAAGCACGACCCGCCCGTAGTAGCGATACGTGAAATTCGGAAGAAAACCAAACAACACTTGCAGTTTAACGTGTTTTAATTTTAAAATTTCATTTAGTCAATTGTTCCATTTCAGCAGTTTCATTCTGAAGCAACTATGAGCTACGTCAAACCTACAGTTAACAAAGAGAGGCAGAGAGTCTGTTGAGTCAAGCTGAATCAGACACAGGATCAACAGCCAGAGAAATACGTGGAACCCATCGTGTTGGCACACTGCTTCTTTTGGAAAGTCTCGTACCTGCAACGAAGAAAACAAACGGTGAGATTCTGGAAGAACGGCAACACTTTTTTTCAGAAAAGTGTGTTGTTTTAGGGCTAAATTATATACACTAAAGCACAATACGCCTTTACCACAATACGCCTTTACCTTACTCTACTGCCATAGAAATGATTATTGCAATCCTCACAGTCTACAGTGTCAACATTAGAAACACATGCTCGGTTTTTCTAAAAGTCAGGTGGAATATCTTAACATCAGTGCGGTGGGCAGTGGTGGCCTAGTGGTTAGGACACTGCCTTTGGGACCGGAAGGTCGCAGGTTCGAGTCCCAGCCCAGGCA
>JBBPDA010108647.1:0-10930 GCA_037974385.1 Arnoldichthys spilopterus | reverse complement strand
ACACACACACACAAACACACACACACAAACACACACACACACACACACACACACACACACACACACACACACACACATATATATATATATATATATATGATTTTTTGGCCAAATCATTCTTCAAATGTATAAATGTATCCTCTGAACTTTTAAACTAATGCCACATTTAAAAAAAAATGTTTTTTTAAACATGGAAGTGGGCTGTCACTATAACTGATATATCGTAAATGTTCCCTTTTAGCACATTTTCCTGGAATCAATAGAGCCTTCTCCAAGATACCAAGCCCAAAATGACACCATAACAAAAAAGCAAGTCATGCTACGCAAAGGTCACCTCCTCCATCTCATCCATGTTTGCACTCTGCCAGATAACGCCTTGACTGCGTAGGCTTTAAGAAGCTTTACAGAGCCAGGCCAGGCCAAGGTGTCTAAACAGCCTTAAAAACAGCACGGCCTAGCTCCCTGCCTCTGCCCACCCACTTTCAGCCTGTTAATAGACTTGCAGCCTCATTGAGACACTATTTTGAGATTGGACTCAAAATGCGGCCAAAGGGCTATATGCACAGAGATTCAGGGAGGACTATTTTTCTGATATAATGGATACATTATAGATTATCTGGGGATTAATTGTTAGAATGCAGAAATGCAGGAATTTCATTGAACAAACAAATACACATAAACATCCACACACTACAGGTTGCCAAGTCCCCATTCCACAATGGAATCTTAATTTGGGTTTAGGAGTAAAGTGCCACCTCTTGCCTTATCACTTAGCCATTTAAGGAAGTTGATATCAGGATATGAGGCTACACACACATACCAACACTTAAATTCTTCCATAAGAAACAAGTTCTAATTTCATATTGTTGATTTCATCATTTTGATAATGTGTTGGGACAGAACTGTGAGAACACAGATAATGGCTTATATGTATACAAATTGTGCAAATCACATCAAATAAAGAAAATATATTGAAAATGATAATATTAAGGAAAAATAAATTTAAAATCTGCCACAGTTTACTTAATAAAATAAGTACAACTATCTGGATATGTAGTTAAAATAAATTCTTAGCAAGTGACTTTTTTCTCCTTTCAAGCCAATAAAACTTATTTTTATCTTATCTTAAAATGTTTACTTACTATTTTGCTTATTTTTCCTTAAACTTATATGCATATTTTTGCTTAATATCATGTACTCGTCTCATATATTCTCATATAATTATCTCATTTCATTTTCAACATAGTTTCTCTAGTTTTTGTTAGTTGCTAAAATGCTGTTTGCATTGTATTTTGTTTGCTTTTGAAGTGTTCAACTGGAGCTGTGTGGCTATTGCAACAAACAAGAAGTGAAAGCTTACAATCATAAATTAGCAGATGCATAATTTAATCATGACACACCTGCCTCAAACTCTGTCAGATATGAATCTCAAATAAAGATGTATACATGCTTTCTGACAATGACATCATGTTGTCTATTTTTATATCTGTTAGCAAGTTGGAGGAAAGTGTGGACAAAATTCAGGCCTCAAGAATAGTGCTGAAGAGAAAGTACTGGAGACAATATCTCATTATCTTACCAATTTCATAACTGTGATGTAAATTATTTTTTATAAATTAGGTCCAGGTCTATTTTTTAGCCAAGAGCATATCCATTTGTCCTGGCTTTAAGCTTGAGTGCTGACTCATGTACAGGCAGTTCACAAATCGAACAACTGAAGTTGCAGCTCATGCAATTACTGTAACGAATCATGTCCCTCATGCCCCTCATGTTTTTGTTATCGTTTAGCTACGTGTCTTGCCCCTCGTGTTCATGTTTAACACACCCTCGTCCCGCCTCACACCTGGTCCTTGTTTCCCCTTCCCCAGATGCCTTCTATTTCATGTCCTTATTTAAACGCTTGGGTTTGTGCTCACGTTTGTCGGTCTTTGTAGGTCACCCCATGTCTTGTAGTTCATGTCATGCTTTGTGTAGTCTTAGTGTTGGTTCTAGCTCCGTTTATGTACCTTGTGTTCTGTTTCCCAGTTCGTTTTTTGTAGTGTTTGTCGTTTTGTTTAATAAACCCCTTTTATTTATACGCCCCGGTTGCACTTGCTTCCTGCCAAATACACCCCGAGATCGTGACAATTACAAAATTTCAGACTTTTGAACTGTGATTTCAACACATTTTTAGCTCTACTTCATAAATATTTTTTGTCCATTTTTTGCAAATATATAAGATAATATATAGATAATAACATAAGCAGGTGTATGATGCAAGCCAATGTGTAGCGATTAAGACATGCAGTCTGCGGAATGCTAATTTGTGTACATGAGTCTGTGTTACTCTTTAGTGCAAGACTACAGTAAGAAGCATATTTTGGCAACTCCATTTACAATGGGTGGTAAAATAAATGAAAAATTCGCTTTTTGTAGAACTGTTGTTTTAAGGCCATTTTGTCCACAGGCAAACAGAGAGATTGCCCTCTTTTGGCCTACACAGTCTGCAGGAAACAAATGAATGTCAGTGTCAGATATTTAACAAACTTACGAGTGTATAAATTGCTGCCATAGCATGGTTAAGTATGCACTTTTACACCTACAATGCATAAAAAATTCCTCAAACAAGTCCGGACTGCAGGCGTTCACTACTCCTTCTGGATATTCTGTGTCGTAACTGATGTAGTTTAAGCCTTTTTACCTCTGAGTCGCCTGAGAGACTTCAGGAACATTTGACCCTAAATGCGTGAGTGTGTGTAAGGCTTATGTGAATGCGAGTAAGTTTGCGTAATGCTTCTCATCCACTGCGGACGGATAGTGATCTAGCCCAGTCACATGCCTCCTTTGGCCTGTGTTAATTACTCCGGAGTTAATCGGCTTGTGCCTTTAGAAGGCCATGCTTAATACTGCCCTGCTCGCTCGCTGCTGCGTTGCCCTTTGCTCACAGGTTAGAAGCTTTACAGCCCAGAGAAGCAACACCAATAGGGGAAAAAATGAAGCTAACTCTCATGTTGCTACTGTCTAAAGAAAACTAAGGATCTCTCTCTTTTTTTTAATTTATTTTTTATTCGATTTAGTTTTTTTTAGACCATTTAGATTGCTGTGCTTTATACATGTACAACATGAAATGTTTAAATGGACAAACAGAAATGCTGCAAAATGAGATAGGAGGTATGTTTTGAATGAAGTGGACAGCAATATCAAAATTGCTCAGGATATGGATTTTGCCATACTGTGAATACTGTGATAAGTTCCAAAACAGCAAACCACAAACAGCCCTTAAAGACAAATTGAACATATATAGCATCAATAATTCTAATTAACTCCATATAAAAACCTTTGAGACCTGAAATGGTATGTACAGGTCTTGCCTGCAGTCAGTCCTCCCTTCATCAGTGTAGTCTTTTTTACCAGTGGGTGAATACATTAAGCATGTGCTGCTGCTTGCCATGCAGGATGTCATTAGAAAGAGCTGCCATAAAAGCATAAGCACCATGAAAATTTTCACTTTGTTGTTTACATGCTGTACTGACAAGATTTGTTTCTTTTCTTTTTTAAACAAAACAGAATTTTTTGACAAAACAGATTTGTTGTGAACTGCTGAGCAAAATGAGGAAGGACAAATTAGCTTGTACAACCCATTCAGCAAGTGAATAAATGCAGGAAATAACTGAGGGTGGGTTAGTGGGTAGGGAAAAAGGGAGAAAGGGTTGACGGAGAAACTGACTAAGAATTGGTTTGATTAAAGGAAACCAATGAAGTGTGTGTTAGTATTTGCACTGCTTTTATGCAGACATGTTATATGATTTGCTGATTTGGAAAATTCTAAAAATGGATAAAACAATACTAATAATACTGCTATACTATACTATATTATACTATACTTTAGTATCATCATTGTTAAAAAAACTACATTAACACAGCAGCTGGCCTGCATTGTCTGCAGTTTTCAAAATTGAATATTAAAATACTACTAATACAGCACAACTGTACAAACAATGATAATGATGATAATGATGATGATGATGATGATCATAATAATTATTGTTATTATTTCTTTTATTATTCTTATAGTATTCTATTCTATTGTAGTAGAAAATACCATGACAAACTTGAGTTCATATGCCAATCCCTAGAATGAAGAAACATATTCTCATATCCTCAGTATGTGACTCATATTTCAAAAGTCCCAAGGCTGATATGTTGACAATGCATGTAATTTTTTTTTCATTAAATAGCTTTTTTCTCTTACCAAAATAACTAAATTAAGAATGAAACATGTATAGAAATCTCTTCTATTGTGTAGCTGATACACTTAAATCTACACTGTGAAAATCATTACTGTAATTAAAAAGTAAACAGTAGCTAATACTGCAGTATGTTTAAACAGTACTGTATTTAAGCTTTCTGATTGTGCCTAATGTCAAAGCAAAGACTGTACAGCCTGAAAACAGTGCTGGAAAACAACAGCAACAACAAAGGTCTAAGTGTGTGGAGATTTTCCAAATGTGTTTTTCGAGTAGTCATTCTCTGAATGTGCAGTTAATTATTCACCAGCAGAGATTTAGCACAAAATAAATCATGAATAACTGTTTATTTCCTAATGAGCTCAGACACACACCTTACTAAACCAAGATGTGTAAACAAAGATGACATGTACACCCCTGTTGTCTGTCTCTCTCTTGTTTACGTATGCGTGTGTGTGTGTGTGTGTGTGTGTGTGTGTGCGCGTGTGTGTGTGTGTGTGTGTGTGTGTGTGTGGTTGGCTTAGCCAAGGGCACTGTGCCTGTCATGTTTTTAGTGCAAGCCATCTGCTCTGTGAGCCTGCTCAGTGCCAGTAATGAGAAACGAGAGATCTGTCCAAAAGACAACACACACACACACCTGTCCATATTGGTCTGAATACAATAATGACGCTAATTCGAATTCAGACAGTGAAGAACAGATAGGCTGCTTATGTCATCACAGTCTTATCACCAATCAGTCTTTAGCAAACAGCTCTCTGTAACACTTATGTTCAAAATCAGCCTGTAGTCAAAGACACGCTTCACTGTAAAATCTGTCCAGACTTTGCTGACTAAGCATATGCAGCCAGATGGCCCATCTTTGTCAAAGCAGACGTAGAAAATGACTAAACTGGACTGCCATCTCCCAGCTATTAATGTAGGTCAACAGACCACCTCATCACATCTATTTTCTATTATTAGGCTCCATATAGATTTACTTTGTACAATTTCTTTTTATGCTCATTTTATCTGTGTAAAGCACACTGAATATCCTTTGTGTTTAATCATGTGCTATATGCATAAACTGTTGTGCCTGCTTTGCCTTTACAAATACAGGCTGAAGCTTGTCTATTGCTATGCAATTTATCAGAAACAAAAGAATGGGACCACCAACACTACAACGGATATTATGTGGACTATTCTCTGCTCAGCACTCATGTTGTAAACTCATAAAACTTCCCATTTCAACACAACTTTTCTTTTTAACCATTTCTTAACCCCAAGACACAAAAAGAAATGTGTAGCATGTGGAAAAAAGCAATGTGAAACTCAGCATTATGCAGCTAAATTAACTAACTAACTAGTCTGGTTGGTTATTGAAATCTTTCTTTGTTAAATTACTAGATTTAGTATCAATCATATAAATAATAAAACCACTAGTACATGCAAAAGACTCAAAATTCTGTTTTGATGCATAAATTTGTTAATCATCTCTTCATAAGCGCTACATTTTTCAGTTTTCAGGTTTAAAACGAGGCACATTCAGATTTTGCATTGTGTTTTCCTTGCTCCCAACACAAAAGATTTAGCTAGTCAGCTCATTCATAAGCCTTTCCTGGGTTGATGTAGGTGTGTAAGATTAGGGCTGTATTGCTAACTAACTAAACATGCCAGGCAACATGGCCTAGTGGTTAGGACCTTGCCCTTGTAAACAGAACAATGCTGGTTCAGGTCCTGGCCCAGGCACCACTGAAGTACCCTCGAGCAACCCTCAGCTAGAATAATGTACAGGATATGTTTACTTTGGAAACACCACACTGACAGCCAAGCATGTTCATCTGCTTTTAAAATCAGCATGCAGCTGTAACACTTTGTCCAGATTTTGAATAGCACACCATATTTCTGTCCCTGACATAGATCAATAGATCACCTGTGGGCAGTAGTAGCCTAGTGGTTAGGGACTTGCTCTTATGATTGGAGGGTTGCAGGATCCCGGCCCAGGTACCACTAAGGTACTCTTGAACAAGAAACTGTCCTGCTACACTGCTGTTGATGCCTGCCTGCTGCTCCACATCTGGATTAGTTAAATGCAGAGGTCACATTTCGCTTTCACTTTGTGTGATGGGGAGTGTTCACAGGAACAAGTAGTTGCTTTTACTTTTCACCTTACTAGACTAAACAACTCTTGCTCTGTACTTCTTAGTGATTCAGATTCAAAGCACACAATATCACCCAGATAGCATCACTGATCATGTCCACTATACCACACCTCTCTTTCTATCAGTTGGGCTTTGTACAACAGAAACTTCCCCAAGCATGATTTCTGTGGGAAGTGTCAGCTAGGGGCAAGTTCCTACAAGGCTTTCTCTCCACAAGGACTTTCATGACGCGTTGCCTTCAGAAACACCCCGCCTACACTGACAGTGAACCATATTTACCTGCAGATGTGTGGGAAACTACACCCTGAATGCTGAAGCACGCTCCATCTGCGTCATATGGGCCAATTTTGTTTTGCAGCGTCAGACTGGAAGCCTGAGAAGAAGATTGACAGAATGAGTGAGTCAGTGAAGCATATAGACAACTGCACGTCATGAGTGGAATTTACTTGACTGGGACACAGGAAAGCCATCTAGAAGGAAATAAAGAGGACAACACCAATACACTGCCATAAGCAGAAAGTCCCTGTGTGTGTGCGTGTGGTGTCTCAGATGGGTTACGCTCAATATTGCTGAGAGAGAAGGTAATGAGGTGAGACTGGCCACTCAGCATTAAAGAGTGAACCAGTGCTTGCTTCACACACACACACACACACACACACAGTAAGTTCTCTTGTCACTCTTGTCACTCTGCTTTTGTGCTGACCTGTTCTTGATGTCCACTCGTGGTTATTGTCTGGATGCACTATTGCCATCAGACTGGTCTCAGCTAAGGACTGAGGTGAGAAAATATTTCAAAGCTGTCGTTTTAGTGAGGCTCATCACTGTCTTGCCTACAGATATGCACACCAGCACACTGTCACTCATGCACACCCCTGCTGGGAGCAACCAATCAGATTCAGCTCCGATTCCAAATCAAACCTGAGTTGTTTCCACGCACCATTTGTATGGAACTCATGAAAGCGTGGGTTTGGGATATGTGTTTCTAAGCAGACAAACACTTAAATGATGCTCAGTGGGCCCCAATATAACATTATATAAAAATAAAGCTCAGCCAGAAGCCAGTTTTCCCACATTTCCCCTTGTCCAAAATGTAGTCGTTCACCCAAGACAATGTTAGTGAACACAGATTTGGCTAAACTAATACACACAGTTATAAGTGGGACCAAATACTAAATAATAAAAAATCAATTTTGTCAGAGAAACGCTGTCTTGGAAAGTTTTAGGTGCTAACAACATAAATGTACCCAACATAAAGGTATGTACCCTAAATTAGCTTAAAGGTACTATATTCACAGACATAGTTATTACTTTTTGTAACAGAGCTATTTTTAACTGAAAAATTTAATAAAAAACCTGAGTCAGGAGAGGGTGTATGGAGTCAATGCATTAAAATATACAACCACAATGAAATATGATACAATAATGTTCCCTAACTAAAGGTACCAAAGAACAGCCCAGTGACAGTGTCTGTTTCCTGAAAAACATATTTTTCTGCAGTGTAACATGCTTGAGGAAGGGGTTAAAATCTGTAGCAGTGATGGAGATGATAAAAGCTTTAAGCCCTGACCGATAATCTTACACATTTTTCAACAAATTATGTTAAGTTGTTAAGAAATCTCAAATAAACCTAACATATTTTTGATGACCGTGTGTTATAGACAAATAAATAGACAAATGTATGATGCATGGCTAAAAATATTAGTATAAGTCATCCTGAAGCCTGTATACTTTTGCACACTTCTACAGAATACAATGATTCATACAGTGTCAGAAACCTCATAAGGAAGCCTATTTGAGGTCACTTAACAGCAACAAGTGCAGATTCCAGCTTGCAGCTTGCACAGTGCAAAGTGTGACTACTAGCGAACATGGCTGATTAACAACACCTGAAGTGGGGGGAAAATTGTATAACATCGATTTTTGGACAGACCATTGCTATATGCTCACTCAGTGGAGAAAGACAGGTGAAACGCTGACCTAGATATTGAGCTAGATTGCTGTGATGTTTTTTTTTTGTTTTTATTTTTTTCCATAGAATTTCAAGCATCAATCCAGGTTTGCAGAAAAGCTGGAATGGCGGAGAATAAATAACACTGCTCAATATCTACAAGGCCAGGTCCACTCCATCATCGTCTAGAGCTTGTCATGTCTGAGCTGACCCCAATACTGTCAGACACTATTGATGACACGGAGCAAAGATGTAAACAATATACGTTCACTCCATCAGGAATGTGAACACCTTTAAAAAATAAAAATGCCAACGGAGGTTCCATGGCGATGCCATTAGAAAAATCACTTTTAGTTGCCTAAAGAATCTTTTTGGTCGATGGTTCTTTGAAAAAAACAAATGTTTGGCAAATGTTTGTGTAAAAGTGAAGAACCTTCAAGAACCACTTAAAGTAAAAGTGACTTCATAATGTGAAGACTCTATAGACCAATAAAATAATGTGAAATCTTATCATAAATTTTTCCCCTAGAATTCCAGTTACATGCAAAAGTTTAGGCATCCCAAGTTTAATTATATGCTTTGTTGATTTTTCAAGTAGAAATAAGCGCACATCCTTTACAGGACCCCAGCCCAAAAAATTAAACACTGAATGGTAATAATAAAACACCAATGCTTTGCGTAAAAATATTGTATGGTTCATATTCAATATGTCCAATAAGCAACCAAACAAACAAATGAATGAATAAATACACAGACAAACAAAATGCTAAAAAAAAATAAAACAAAACAGACAAACAGGCAGACACATGGACAGGCAACCAGACAAAAAGACAACATACCAACAAATAAACAAATAACCAAATTTGCAGACAAAATGTGATATTTAAGTGTGTTCTCTGTAGAGAAAATGTACATAATGTCACTTGACTTGGGTGTTACATTTTTGCAAGCAGCTGTATTTCTTAGCCAAGATCCACTTTAGGAAATTTTATTTTCATGAGAAACACACACACACACACACACACACACACACACACACACACACACACACACACACACACACACATGTTCAGATGATACAAAAAACTAAACACACACACTGCAAACCTTTTTGTTACTAAACGACTGTAACCGCCTTCCCCTGAGGCTTCTCCACTTTCTCTAACATCCCATTTTGTGTGTATGTGTGCGTGATGTACCCGTTCGTTTTGCTCCTGTGTGGCAGCATCTCTGTACCCGCAAGTGCTTTGGTAGAGTAATAGAAGAACCTAGCCAATTTGTCTGTGAAGATTTATTACAGACAAAAAACAGCAACCTAATGTTCACACAGAGCCTAAAGCCCACACTGACTCACTGCAGTGAGAGCGCAGCAAGAGGACAGTCAGGCCTCCAGGACCCAAAGGAAACCAGCTGGCACGAAATGTAGGTCAAAATGGAAATGGTCTGGCAGTTTGAATATTATGGCTATAATAGCATTTATAATTGCTGATGCTTTTGCCCGAGGTAGCTTATGGGTGGCAATTATGGAGAAAGTTCCACTGGAGCAACCCGACATAATGTTCAATTCATATTAGTTTTATTTGTATAGAGTTTTAAGATGACAATCAGGGGCCTCATTAAATAATAATAAAACAATGCTGCAGAATTTTTGTTCCTGGATTCTAGTTGTTATATTTCAACTGCTTATGTCTGAACTTTATGTTAAAACAGCTATATTCATCACAAACTTTGACTTTATGACCACAGCCCACAAGAGTTTCATATTTATAGTGGCAAAACTTGTGAATTTGTACAGTCCCAGTTTGTACAGTTTTTTGGACAGTCCCAGAAAGTTCTAGAACATTCTAAAAGCTTTCCAGAAACAGTTCTCACAGTTCCAGAATATTTTGGAAGTCTACTTAGCATTTAATGTAAATGGAGAACCCCTGGAAGCAGGTGTGCGCCCACTAGCCACCCCAGCTGTATGCGGGAACCCGGTAGGAGCCGGCCACGGATCTCCGGGCCCTCGGCCGTCAGGGAGTCCGTCTCGGGCCGACTCGGGGATTACTCTCAGCATACGGTTGGCACACCAGCCACCAGGGAGAAGGGGAAAGGGTCTCTAGATGCAGACGTGGGCTCTAACACGCTGTACCCCCGGCTGCATGCGGGGACCCGCTTCGGGCCAGCTGGAATCTCCCCCACTCTCAGCCGTCAGGGAGTCTTGCACTGACCTGCGGGCCCCAGGCATTAGGTCCGGGCACGTCTGCTATTTTCTAGAGCCCTCAACTCGAGAGGGATCACAGCCGATCCGTGGAGTTGCCAGCCGGTTCGCCCCCCTGCCGGCCCGTCCAGGCGCCAATCCTTACACAAATTCCTTGGTGTTCACCTGGCTGAGAACCTCACCTGGTCTCTGGACACCAGCTCCACAACCAAGAAAGCCCAGCAGCGTCTCTACTTTCTTACAAAACTGAGGAAAGCCCATCTTCCACCACCGATCCTCACCATGTTTTACAGAGGGACCATTGAGAGCATCCTGAGTAGCTGCATCATTGGTCTGGTTCAGAAATTGCACCGTCATGGAGCGCAAGGCCCTGCAGCGGATAGTGAGGTCAGCTGAAAAGATCATCGGGGTCTCTCTC
>JBBPDA010108646.1:0-10931 GCA_037974385.1 Arnoldichthys spilopterus | reverse complement strand
GCACGTGTGATGGGTTAAATGCAGAGGTCACATTTCGTTGTGGTGCTTGAGTGTGTTCACAATGACAAAAAGTCACTCTTCTTCACTTCTATAATACCTATTTAATACCTATTTAACACTTTTGGCCCATTTCTCAGACCTAGATTAAGCATAAGCCTAGCCAAAAAATAATCTGTGTTTAAAATAGTAGCGCCACTATTAGTGAAGTGCTGCTTTTGCGTGCTGTTTAGTTTTGTATATGCAAATTGCATTGCAGTAACGGGATTCATTTACAGTCAAAATCCTCTGCCCAAATGGGGTGACATGATCTCATGTGACTGGTGGAACATGTGCTGGAACATTGAGATTTGGGGGGCTGTACCACTGCAGGTCCTATTCAATTAGCAAGAACTAAAAAGTCTGTAATGCTGATTTTGTTACTCTACAAATACATGCATACCTTTTGATCTTAAAATCACAGTGGTCCTAAAATTATATTATTTGTACCAAATCTTAATGAAGTGTGATGAAAGAGGTCAGAGAGAACATTGTGGCATCTCCCACCACCATTTTCCTAATTATCTTCATGTACAGTGCTTAATAGTCTGCACAGTCCCAACACAAGAAACCCAATGAAATTAAAGGCCTTGTTCACATTGGCTAATGTTCATGTTTATGAGTTCATCATAAAAAAAAGACTGAATAAATGTTCCACCAAAAAGAACATTTCTGACCATCTACAGCTTGCTAAAGATGTCATGGACAATCCAGAGGCAAAAATTCAACTTGCTGGTTTAAATGAGTAGTGCAACCTTTGGAGAATGGAAAGCACTTCATTCCACCTTAAGAACATTATACCTTTTGTGAAACATGCTGATGATGGTATAATGATTTGAGTCAGTTTTGCTGCATATGGGCCAAAACAGCCAGTCATCATTGATGGAACAATGAATATTAAATTAAACCTGGACTATTCCAATTTCTAAAGGTAAATGTAAGGACATGTGTCTGTAACCTGAACCTCAACATGATTGACAAAACCTGAAACAAGTAACATACAAGTAACATCCCAGAGCTGAAGATTTGGAGGAACTGACTAAAATTAATCTAAGCTAAAGTGCAGAACTGATCAACAGTTACTGGAAGCATTTAGTTGCATTTATTGATGCATAAGGGAGTCACACCAGACACTGAAGGCAAAGATTCATGTACTTTTGCCACTCGTTACACAACTGCTGCACAGATATGTCATATTGAATCTTTTTTTCAATAAATAAATGGTCAAGTATAACATTTAATCTAATTTTAGGACTTCTGCATAAATCTGATGTTTCAGGTCATAGAAACATAGAACATTCTAATGAGTTCACAAACATTCCTGCTCTAATCCATGTTCCTTTTCATTTCCCTGGTTCCCCACACTTCCCTTGTCCTAACACAATTCCCTCACCAGGCAAGCAGCTGTTGAGCCGTTCCAGGTACTCCTCCATGGAGGTCAAGGCTTTGTATCCGGCACAATTGATGATTCCTTTGGGATGTAGGCCTCGGTCATGGGCCTAGAAAGATGACAACATAGTTCAGATTCACACTGCCACTGTGAGCTTACAGAGCTCCAACTTCCAGAATACAGTGTTCTCTGGGCTCCATCCAGCCAACAGAATACAAGAACTCATGTAGGAGAGATGGTGTTACACATGAACAAGAGAATAATGGATTATTTATAGAACAACTATTTACAACCGAACAGACCAGACAACATGATTTAATGTAATAGAAGGTATGCTTAGAGCCAATCAGGTTTTGAGCCAGTTAATGCCTATGAGAAACTGAAATCAGCATCTCAAAGAAAAAAAAAGAAAAACAATAAATCAATCACTCAATTTCACATGTGAAGCAGCCGAAGTTACACCTAGAAAGTTTCATTCACTGAGATTTAGTTTCAGCCCCTAAAGGCACATCAGTGTATTTTTGTCCATTTGTCTGTAGGGTGTGACGCAGGAAAAAAAAGTGCTCTAATCTTATTAACCATACTTACCAGTTTGTTTTCATAGAAGCTGATGTTGTAGGAGTCAGCCACATAGATGAAGCGGTTACGCCATTTCTTATTCTCCTCCAGGTACTGAAACAGGTCTCCTGAGAAAATTGACTTGTCCTGCAAAGGATCCTGTGGAGTGGAGAGTAAAGGGTTGGGGGGGGTTGTGTCCATCCTTGCTTTTCAGCATATTTCTCAGAAAAACTTTTGATGAGTAAATGAGAAAACAATCAACAATGACTAAAGTTCTGAAGACCAGCAAATCAGAAAGCATGACTCTTTTTAGTGAAATACATAAATAAGGACAGAAAAGGACAAACTGTAATGTTTAGGCAAGGGGCCTGGCACACAAATGGTATGTAACTTTTGTTTACGTCTGGTGCAGAGAACATAACTTGAGCAGGACCATGGCATGTGCAGATTGGGTGAATACATCGGAATGTTACAGTCTGTATAGGAGCAGGGTCTCCAGCAGTGATCTCTTTTGTAGTTGCAGCACACCACCAAATTCAATCACACAGTTCTTGAGTGATGGTGTTTTGTGCACTGGAAGCATGTGATTTAAGGTGGAAAAGAAATTCAACTTCAGCTAAGGAAGATTCCCTGCTGCACTTGCTCGCTAAAGTCATCAGATGTGTGTGTGTTGAGAAGTTTGCGTTTTGCACATAGCTGCACTGTAAGGGACAGTTTTGTATTTATTTTGTTTATAATGCTGCTGCCGTTTCAGCCTATTGGTTACAAACCATTGTCATATTTTTTTGTAGTTTATGAATAATTGATTGAAGTTTTTCATAATCACCCAATGTTGTGGACTATATACTGAGACAGTATGTTCTTCATTTGTGTGAGATGTTTTAAGGGGCTAATTGACCACTCTGAGCACAGTGCTTTATTAATAAATAAAGCAATGAAAACAACATATTGGATTAACATCTGCATTGGCAGATAGTGGAACTGAAAAGGTGAAGACATCTCAGATCATGAGGTTATCCTTTACATCCTTTACAGCCTATTACTTTTACAAAACATTAATAATATACAGTATGATGAAATACACAAGTTCAAAATCTTTCGAAATTATTATTATTATTGATGATGATGATGATCAAACTAACAATAATAATATTATTATTATTATTATTATTATTATTATTATTATTATTATTATTATATAGGGCTGGATATTGAAATGCAACACTTTAAAAGTACAGATCGAAGTATCTTAATACTACCAACTATCAAAAAATTCTGTCATTCAATAATGAACTTTAGTACCATTCTCAAATAATCAGTCTCATGAGCCAATAAGCATGCAGACTGCTGATTTCCTGTCTAAATTACATTGGGTTTGTAGGTTAATGTCAGCCATACTTAATTAGTCTGCAAAGATTAGTCTGTACATACATCCACTTCTAGCAGCTCACAATAATTTCTGGTTCAAGCCACCACCCTTCCATTTGTAATTAAAACAAAGTTTAGAACTATATTGCATTGTATTCTTGTACTATATTATATTTTGAGTATTTAACAATTGAACATGTTTCTGCCAATCAGGTCCATAATGCTTGTATTCTATTGCAAAGAGACATAGGTCTGATAAATGTGAATCCATTATAAGTGTTTTAGAAATATATAGAAATAGAAATATAATGCAAAAGACACCTGTTAACCCAAAAGTGTACTGTGGGAATGTGCCCTGTTAGTGAGGTAACCCCTAGGGTGCCTATGGCGCCCATTTGAGGCTTTGATCACCTTTCAAGATCTCAGACCAGCATGTTTTAGGATGCCCACAAAATCAGTTTTCACCTTAGATTTACGGACTGAAAGATTTCCGATTTCCACAAGGAGTTCTCATGTACAATACTCCTAAAGCTTGCACCTGGCTCACTGTGAAAGCAAATGCATGGAGGTCAGACCCCAGCCCAGTGGTGCTCCTTATCTAGAGAGTGAACCTGTTCAGAAGAAACTACTGTTCCCTGCAGCCTGTGGTATCTGGCTGCTTACTGCACCATGAATCTGTGCAACAAATCAAAATGTTCTACACTACGGGCTTGTGCGTGTCTCTGCACTACTGAGGCAGCTGTTACAGTAGCTTAGCTCATGTGTGAAATCAGCTCCACTTTCCATCTATTTGCTGAGTAAAAATAAGCACAGATTAACACCACCTGTCTAGTACGGAGTAGATCCCTCTTATGCAGCTGAAACAGCTCTGAATGTGGTGCACTGTGTTCTGGCCCCTTAGTCAGCATTTACTAAAACCAGAGTAGCTCTTCTGTGAAATAAGACCAGACTCCCCACATGCATCAGTGAGCCTTGGGTGACCATGACCATGTCGCTGATACACCAGTCCTTCCTTGGATCACTTTTGGTAGGTACTAACTACTGCAGACCTGTAACGCTACACAAGACCTGCCGTTTTGGAGATGCTCTGACACAGTTATCTAACCATCACAATAATGCCCTTGTAAAGTGGCTCAGATCCTTACACTCACCTGCTTTCAGCACATCAGGTTCCTGAACTGACTGTTCTTATTCACTTTGCCGATCATTGGAGTTAATGTTATGGCTGATCAGGTCTATTAAGAGATCCCGGCACGTACAGATTGCATCGCAGCTAATCACAGTGAGAGTGGAGCTAAGGGTAATATGGTGGTTGAACACAAAAGAAGCGATTCACTAACAATGATGATAAGAAAACCGATGCCAGACCAACGGTTTGCATGGGACACAATCATAAAATATAAACCTTTTTGCATTAGTTTACAAAGAGAAACATTTAAACAAAGCTCATAGATAAGGGTTGAAAATGTTTAGACATACAGAGGTGGCCCTTTACCTTCCGGTGTAGAAGCTGTGACTGTGGGTTCCCTCCTCCCTCAATCTCAAAGCGTACACTGTTAAAGAGAGCCACTGCATACTGCTGCTCATACACCTTCCCAAATTCGGACATCACCTGCCTGGTACGAGCTGCAACACAAAAAACATGCATAACGACGGGCTGGAGGAGTCTTAAACCTTTACATGCAGTGCTGTAAAAAATGATTTGCCTCTCTACTATTGCATGTCACAGTGATTGCTTATAGATCATAAAAACAAAAAGTCTTCGCAATCACAATAGGCCATGAACAGAAGAAAATCCATAAGAGATGAGAGCAGAAGGTTGCTGAAATAGGCCATTGTGCAAAGCAGGGATCCGCAGTCTTTCCCGATAAAGGCTGGTGCGGCTGCAGGTTTTCATTCCAACTTAGCAGGAGTTTACTTCTTTTAGCCAATCAGTTGTGTGAAGACCGAGACTAACAGATTAAACAAGTAGATCAGATGAGCTCCTGCTTGATTGGAATAAAAACCTGCCACACTGGGCCTCTGTGGATGAGACTGATGGACTGTGACATGTGGAAAAGTTTTTAAAAGCATTTCCCAAAGTTCTAGGACCTCTTTGAACCACTTGAGAGCCAGTACTTACAAGATTAGACATAGATTGTTAATAACATTTCCACAATCACATCCATGGAACACTGGCCACAGCTAAAGTTAGTGTTCATGGCTCCATAGTAAAAAAAAGAAATGGGCAAAAATGACATTCACAGAAGAGCAGCAAAGCAGAAACCTGCCATCCAAACTTTAAATCAATGCTCAGCTGTTTTCAAAAGAGCCCACGGAGAATCCATAAACCATTCTGAGATAATGCTTTATAGACTGAACAGTCCAAAAATGTATTTTTTTGCAGAACACAGATCCCATTTTCTGCCATCATAAACAAATAATAACCTTTAAACATGGTGGTGGTTGGAGGTTGGTACAAGGATTTTTAAGTGTATAAGAATATGGGAAACTTAAAATTATTCAAGAAACCAGGAGTACAGTTTGGGATAAAGCAAAACTGTTTAGATGTTTGGAAATACACCTTCAACTGCAGTAGTCATGCATGTGTTGCCATAAAAATGACAGGAAAAACAGTATTAGTCTTTGAACTCTAATACAGTCCTTTTTGTTTGGTTTTGGCTGATATGATGTAGTTGATATTTTTTGAATGGGCATGGATCTATTTATGCAATCTGCAGGTGGACACATATCTGTAATGGTTGTGATTAGCCACTGCAAGTTAAGAAAACGAGAGAGAAAAGAGAAAATGAATTAAATGGAGTAGAGGAAATGCTCTTGTGGTGATTTAGCCATTCGTCTGTGATCTACTCCCACAGCAATAAAGCAAAGTCATGTGTGTTGCACTCTCACTGTTCGCCAAAACACACTCATTTAATTTGTTTTGCTGGCTAGATGTGGAGTGGCAGAAATGAAGCATGAAGACGGTCTACTGAGAGCCATACAGGCACTGCATTTAAGTGTGTGCATAGTTGTGTTAGTGTGTGTGTTCTGGTGCAGCTTCCAGGCATCTATGTGTAGTTTGCATGGGTTTCACTGCTGCAAAAGTGGGTTTAGGTGGATCAAAGTGGGTTAAACATTATTCTAGACAGAGATGTTACACATGTTTATATGAAGCTTGGCAATATGGTTATATTTATCATCATTGTAATGCATCACAAACTATGATATATTCCAACTTATCAGATGCCAGGAAATAAATACTGGAACATACCTTTATATTGCAAAACTTTCTTTTAAGCTCTAAGATTTTTGGGCAAAGAGCTTTGGGCCAACAACCACAGTGCTGAGGGATACACAATCAAAACTGGCCAAGATGTTATTGGCCTATCTGTGTTTTAAACACAGGTAAGTCAGGTAAGAACACCTGTGCTGTCTGCAGCTACAACAAGCAAAATGTTGTAGAATAATATTGCAAGCCTAATTGTGCTAATCAGTTGTCTCTTATTTTTGACAGTGTTCTTTACAGACAGTAACAAAGCTAAATTTGCATTTATGAATGTAACATGCCAGTTTGGCTCAATTAAAAGGAAATTATAAGTAAACTGCACCTTCGGCCAATATGGAAATATGGAAATGTAAATGTTTTGTGTTTAGTTCATATGACCTGAACTGTGGGTTTAAATAAAAGTGAAGAACAATTGGCCAAAAAATTACCCATTGGTCAATTTGGCCATAAACTTTAATAATCGGTTCATCTCTGGTTGGGAGAGCTAAAGAGATAAGAGTTAGGCAAAGTACAGTTAGGCAAAATAAGGCCTAAAGGTCAATCAACTGCTTAGTAAAATGATAAAGTATGATTTGCATACTGAGAGAGCAATTATATATCTCTATGAAATTAAATGTTGTTTATACTGAAACAGAAAGAAAAGAACTCTGTGTACTGATACGTTTGCATTTGGCAGACAACCTTCCCCATAGATACTTAGAAATGAATCCTGTTACAAATGAGAGCCAATGTAGTGTTAGGAGTCTTGACTAAATAATGTAGTGTGGTTTGGTGTGTTCAGCCAGTTTTGGGATCAAACTCCAGTCTACTGCATAGAGGTGTTACCCACTACAATACATCAACAAGCACGTGTTTAAATATGTAGTCAACTTCACTGCTACCTGAAAACAAAGACAAAAACAAGCTTATTGCAAGCTTCTCTAAAGGACTTTTCTTAAAAACTTCCATCAAAACCTGTTTGTTTAAATTTGGCTATGAGCCAGAATAACACTGCAGCACTTGAAGCTTCTAGGCAGACAAAAGTGGATCGGTCAGCTGGACTGATGATGGGATGTGTGTGTTTGTGTCAGGGTTTCAACAAGCAGGAAGGAATAGGCTGTTAGCAAAGGAAGAGAAGGAAAGCCATGTCTGTGTGTGAGTGCATGTGTGTGTGTGTGTGTCCTGACTGCTAAAAAAGTGCACTACTCTAAACAGTTTATTGTGTTGTATTTTAGGTAACAGGAGATGAAACAGATTTACATAATAAATCACACAATGCTAATAAAACAGTGCACACATTGAACACAGGATCCTTCTCTGCATTCCTTAGTCTCACAAACAAAGATTATGGTCAAATTCTCCATCCAGAACACTCAGTTTAGATACTGTCCCTTCAGCGGTGTGTGTGTGTGTGTATATATAGTTTTTTTCTGTATTTGCTGACAGAGCTAATATATTCACTGCCATAGTTACTGGAAGATATTATGTCACTTCTCTGAATGTTACACAAACTCAGAAGGTGAGAAAACAAACAAACATGGTCTTTTACTCATCCATGGACTAGAAACTAGAAAAGGCCAATATGTACATAAGAACAACCTGAAAACCTGTTCCTGAGAACCTCACTGTATGGCACTGGCACTGCATCATCAAACATTTGACTAAAACAATTAACATTTAAGCAGCATTTAATCACTGGTCCTGTGTGAAATTTTGCAAATATTGCCACATACATTAAACACCCCTACTATTCGGAACTAATTATTTTAGTCTACATAGGTAGGTCCTTTAACACAGAAAAAGTTGTCTATAAGAGGAAATCCAGAGATTTGACTTAATTTCAGTATAATTAAATCATTCAAATTTAAACGTTCATTTAGACTGAATGCGACACAGTGGTGGTGATAGGAACCAGACATTTAAAGAGTTTAATACCTCTAAAAGCTACCTCACAGGAGGTTATTATCTCATTGTGCCCTGTGATGAACTTGCAGAAAATCCACAACACTTGTCCATCTCTCACCCTTTGAGCACTGGGATTGGCTCCAGCACTCCCTCCAAAGCTGTGACCCTGGTTGGGATAAGTGAGCAATTTTGCTAAATCAATGGAATACCCCTATAACTGATAAAAGCTGGTTTCCTGGACATTAAGCTTTGGGCTGCACAACATTGCCAATGGTAAATCATCCTTAGAAATTCTTTTTAGTCTAGGATTATTCTTAATGCACGTCTGGGAAACTGAAACTATGGGTGGGCTTTGCAGAAAGGGGGTAAGCCCAGTCCTAGACTACACAACATTATAAATGAACATTCTCTGATCAAAGACATCAGCGCAAAACCAAAAATACTAGGACATCAGCAACAGACTCACAAAAATCCACAGTGACCTGAAGGACGGAACGAGATGATGACTTTTAGCCTAAACTATGAACAGTCTGTAGACGGCCTTGAGTGTGAGAAAGTGCTGTGTGCACATCTGTGTGTGTAAACTGCTGCCTAGAGGAAGTCACTGATGGGGTGGTACAGTAATTTCCTCTGAGTCACAGGAGCTGATGTGTGCTGTATGTGGACAATACCATAAGACTCTAAGACAAACTAAGAGCCACATGCTATTGATAGCTTAGAAGTAAGAAAAAGTACAAGAAATAAGATGATGTCACAATGGCTTTGCTGATCTAAGCGATTATTTAAACACTTATTTAAATTTATCACTAAATTCTAAATATAATTAACCACTATTTGAAAAATTAAAGTTTTAAAACATGTTTGATCATTTTCAAACAAAATAACCATAAAGAAGCTAAACATAGGTTTTAATTGTTTAGTGATTTTGTTGTTTGGCCTCCTAGACATTACTGGCTACTCAATTCTTTGGCAGAGTAGATAAGTTAGATACCAAGGTTACTGATAGTGGCAGACCTACTGACATCTTATACAGATCCAAATGAACCCGACTGTTAAAGGTCTAGTTGTGTAAATGTGAGGATTATTTGAAGAGTGAACATCAACAGAAAGCTCTCTAAATATTAAGCAGCCACCTGTGTGTGTGCATATACAGAATATACACCCATGTGCATGCTGATTCAGTTGCCAACTACGTCAACCACTGTGGAAAGAATGTGCTTGAACACCAGAGATGGACACCCCCCACACGTTTGTCCTGATGTTGTATTAAAACTGTATTTAAAAAAGGCTGACTAACCTCCACTCCCAAATACCTGCACTCCGTCAGCACTACTTCAGCCTTCAGACACTGCTTTACTGTGTGTGGGCTACTTAATGGACCAACAGGAGTCTGACCGAGACTTCAAGAGACAGTAGAGGAGAACAAACGAGGGAAAACTTAGAAGAGACAGAGACAAACTGATCCACAGGAAAATACAACTAGAAGATAGAGAGGAGGACCTCACTGTTGTGTCAAAACATAATGATTGCTTTGCCATACCAGTTTCAAGAACATGTTCATACCTGCTTGCTCTACATTTCTGTCAATAGCCATGTCTCTCTAGCGGCTTTGGTTTATAACAGAGGTCCTGGAGGTCCTGGATGGAATTTCCTGAGCTAGAGCTGCCCTTTAACCTTCTGACCTTGTGTCTCTCCAACGGAGACATCCTTCCAGGCCCTGCAGGTTAAAGAGCCCAGGAAAAACTTGCCCCACTGTCTAGAGATTTCAGAAGTGGTCTTTAAACCTTCTACAGATTACCTTGTGAATTACTGAAAGAGAACGTTTAAAAATTATTTGATTCTGCTTAAATTGGAATCAGTATAATGTTTTTCAACTGATTTCAAACAATAACAACTACAAATCTAATTTATACAATTTTGTCCTCTCCCCAATAGTCACAATACAAGTAGTAAAGACGGTTAAATAAGAATAATAATGGAGAGTTAACAAATCACACATTCTTATTTTTGTTCCATTTTATGAAAAATCCACACTTCTGAAAATAGTGTTTGTAATTAATTGAAAATACCAACTAATCTTAGAATTCAATAAAACTTATTTTGAAGATAAAAACACAAGCATAATTTAGGTAAACAACCTTTTGCTCATTGTCAATAAAACTAAAAAGACAACCATGAATTTCAGGGGGGCAGCAAGGGAGTGGACACCTGTCCATCCACTTCAGTTATGCTGAAGCTGAAAGCGTCATCGGCTTTGTTTTCTTGGTATGCACATAGCAGAGGACCTCTCCTGGGCCAATACATAGACACCATGGACAAAAAAGCTTCAGAAAGATGCATCAGTGGCTCGGTTTTCCTGAGGAAGTTTTATCAAGAATGCCAGCATCAGCACAGACATCTACAGGAGAGCCTGCATCACAGTCTGGT
>JBBPDA010108645.1:0-10933 GCA_037974385.1 Arnoldichthys spilopterus | reverse complement strand
CTCGGACCCGGTTTCTGTAAAGCTGCTTTGTGACAACATCAGTTGTAAAAAGCGCTATACAAATAAACTTGACTTGATTTGACTTGAAAAATCACCACACCAAATTACACCAACTCTGGTGTCACAATGCAAATTTGCTTGCAACACTAACAATGTTGAGTGTTTATTTTATATAAGATTGCACAGAATTTAGGTTGTTCACAATCTACAGTAAATAACATTGAAATATGGTGGGTTCAGGGAACTCACCAGCATCTCCATCTTGTTCTCTAAAAAAAAAGCATTGAATTCTTTGTGCCAGAGATGAAATGACCATCCATGAGCAAGTTGCATGTATATGAAGGTACCAACAGTTCTGAGGTGTATATTAGTATTTTAGAAAGACATATGCTGCCATCAAGGCAACATCTCTTTCTGGAATGTTCATGCTTATTTCAGCAGGATGATGCCAAGCCACATTTTGTATGGTATACAACAGAGTGTGTGTACTTGTCTAGCCTCCTGCCAGTCTAGATCTACCTCCTATGGAAAATGTACACTATGAAAAGGAGATTCAAACAGTGGCAACCACAGACTCCTGAGCTGGCAGTGATGGCCTAGTGGTTAGGACATTGCCCTTGTGAACTAAAGGTCACAGGTTCAGGTCCTGGCCTGGGTATCACTGAGGTACCCTTGAGCAAGGTACTGTCTCGCTACACTGCTCCCTGGGTGCTGTTGATAGCTGCCCACTGCTCCACATGTTCATGTGTGATGGGTTAAATGCAAAGGAAATGGGAGTTGTAGACATTATAGTTAGATTCTACAGGAATCAGTGCCACTAAGATCCCAATAACAAATCTTGAGTGCCGACAATAAAGAGTCCAAGACCATGACCAGGTGTCCAAGGTGTCCAAGGTGTCCATCGTACTTTCAGTAAATAGTAGAAGTAGGATCTTCATTTCAACTATATACACAGTACACAACTAACAAAACTACATTCCACAAGGACATAGTGCAACACAAAAGCCAACACAAGACTACACAACTGGATAAGATATGAATGAGAATGGTGCAGACTTTAAAACATAACATCAAACAATATAGTAGAAAGAACAGGCATGGGAGCCATAAGGATGGGGGATGACTCAAAATGAGTCCAAAGGGCTCAGAACTGATAGGGGGCCCATAAAGAACACTATCTAAAAAGAATATTACATAATACTTGGGCCATATTATATTCTTTTATAGGGTACAACATTTCTACTGACACCCCTGGGGACAGCATGGTGAACAGCGCAGCTGTCAAGAAGCAGAAACAGTACTGACAGTGAATACACTATTATATCAGATACTGCATTCTAGCTACAGGGTCATTAAATGTGATTTTTTTTATAAATAAATCACTGGTACAGATTTTTTAGTGGGGGGAGACTGTCAGTCTGGGACTAGTTCTTGTTTATGGGTTAAAAGTATAGATTGTGTGTATGTGTTTCCTGCCCTGTGAGCCATTGTACCTCTGTACAGTGAATAAAAATCTGCTTTGAATTACATGATTAAAATGTGTACCTTAATTCCACATCACAATAAATAGCAGTGAGCTGAGCACACAGTCCTGGAGGGCTCCCATGTGCAATGTATTGGTGCAGGAGATGTTGCTCCTCTCAGAGACATACTGAAGATGCCCACATACTGATGGAGCTGAAGAAATTGAGATTTGCATGATTAAAATCTATGGCAATAATGAACAGTCCATCAGAGTTTTTTTTTTTTTTAATAAACTTAAAAAAATTAATTTTTAATTTTGAACTTTACTGATGGCCCTGGGTATCATTCTTTAGTAATGCTGTGTGGGATGTACACCTTGATTTTAAGAAAACTGATACATTTACTTTAAAGGTAAAATGGTCTACATCTAATCCAATGACAAATTCCCCCAGCCATGAGCAGTAACTAGAGACTAATGCAGCATTCTTATACCATACTGTGCTAAAAAATCTGAGAGCAGTTTGAAAGTATATTGGGACTTGGTATATTGCTTAGAAGAAGTGACTGAGCCCTCACATTCCCAGCTTGCTATCACAGGTATGATAGGGGAGAACAAGATAGTGGCATATTTACACTTAATGACAGATTGATACTTAAGATACCAGAGTATGGTGAGTTCGAGAAGGATGGCAAAAGGAAACATGAAGACAAAGGCAGCACACAGTTGCTTTCTGATAATACATATTACATACGGCATGACAGGTTTGTAAAATGATTTATCTATTTGTTTTTCTTACTGTATCCTTTACATGTTGGCAGTTACACAGTTGTTGTTTTTTTTTGCTTCATATTATACTTGATGATATAGCGCTGTGGATTTCCATTATTCATGTCACATGGCATGTTGCAGGAGAATGGCAGAAACATGGTTAATGGCCTGTTTGTCTTGAGGTGGCTTGAGTAAGATGTAGTAGTGCTAGACTGCATGTTCAAAAAATGAACATTTATGCTCTTCATCATCCTCCTGTCCCTGTACTGGGCTGGGCCCCTCTGAAGATTTGCCTCTAGTTGAGTCTTGTGGTACAACCAGTAACAGGTGTTTAAAGGGGAAGCTAAAGAGGAAGCATGATTACAAAGTGTGAAATATCAACTCTATTGCACAATTAATTGTTTATTAGGGTACCACCTGACTTGTTGAGGTAGCTGTAGGCTCGATGTAACAGGTAGATAATGGTGTCTTATGTAACAGCATTAAAAAAGATATATGTTAAATATCTTTTGGCCACTACCCACACTCAACTACAATAAAATAAATACAGTACATTCAGGTTCGATTTTAACCTCTGAATAGGACATAATGCCCTCATTTTCTGACTTTGATTTTTGCTCTCTGTACTTGATTAAATGTTTCGAATGAGGCTCACAATTCAGATTTCTGAATCCAGCTGTCAGTTCTTATTAATAATAGGAGTTGTCCCCTGACTAACAACACATTTTTAAGCATTCCTGTTTTTCCAGGAACCTGCATGCATCTCTAATGGGAAATATTTATAACAGTCACAGAGTGCTCTCCTTATCTATGACACTCTTGTGAATAAGATAAAAAACACCTTTGTCAGAGCTAACAAGGCTATGATACCACATGTATCACAACATGTGCTTTTGTCACAGGGAAATTTGTTTTCCTGTTTCAGCTCAGCTCCAGCTCTTGTTCCTGTTGCTGGAAATGGACCTGGGGACAGTGAAAAGATATGATGTGATGTTGGGGCCAACCACATTAATAAACCTCTCTCTCTCACTTCGTCTCTCTCTCTCTCTCTCATATATAAACACACACATACACACACACACACACACACACATGCATGCACACACACACACACCCACACACACACACGCTCTCTCTCTCTCTCTCTCTCTCTCTCTGTACTTTTCTGTAACACAATATTTCCTGTTTGTACTTTGCCCAAAACCTACTTACCATCGATCTGAGGATTGCTAATGCAGTGTCTGCAGTGATGTGTCATCCTAATGACTAAGATACTAAATACGGACACCTTTCTTTCTTTCTTTCTTTCTTTCATCCTACCCCTTTCCCTCCATTTCTATCTTTTTTCTCTCTTTCGTTGCTCTGTCATTGCTTTCCTCATAAGAGAAATGAGAACATTTCATGTCACAAACAGAAAGAATATGTGTACTTTATACTGTATTAAGCACGCACTATTAGAATGAACATGATGCCAATAAATAACAAGCTAAAAAGTATCTAAAAAAACCTTAACTTCAAACACCAATATAGATTGTAGTTAAATAAACCATAACCTTACAATTATGTAAAAACATAATAAATGGAAATGCTTAGCGTTAAATAACAATTTTGGAAAACAAGAAAACCATTCACAAAATCCCACTTATTTGCTGGAGCTGCAATGCTAACACAGCTGACAAACTCTGGGAGTGCAGCATTTGGTTCTATGGAAAATTTTGGTTCACTTTTTTAGCTCATAGTAATTAATCCTACGCCCTAAATCACATTAACAAATCTGCATTGCCTAACCTAAATGACTTTATGCTTAGTATTGTGGTAGTTTAATAAACCTTAACTTTAATGCTTTCATTTTTAACTACAAATTCCATTTCCAGAAAAGTTAAGAGATCCTTTAAAAAATATATTTTATATAATAAATAAATAAATAGATACATTTCAAAAATCAAAACATTGGAAAACTCACTCAAATCAAATTGGGACAGAAGCAAAAGAAGCATGAAAAAATTATAGAAAATTAGAAAACCTACAGTAAATAATATTGTGAAAAGATTAATGGCATTCAGAGAAATTTAGTCTGCATAGGGCAAGGCAGGAAACCACTGCTGAATGTCCCAACTTTTCTGGAAATGTAGTTTGTAAGTGGGTTATTAATAGCGTTAGGGTTCGGTTTAGGATCAGGATTAGATTTCTATTCTGGATTAAGGTTAGACATAGAATTAGGCTCTTTTTTTTTTTTTTTTTTTACAAATTTTATTAAATGTTAGTTAAATGCAAGGTGTCCATGTACTGTACAAAACTATAGTGGATAAACATGATCTGCCATAACATTAACACCACCTGCCTAATATTGTGAATGTCTCCCTCATGCTGCCAAAAACTGACTGTGGTGCACTGTGTTCTGACACCTTTCTATCAGAGTGAGTACTTTTTAAGACACAGGAGCTTGTCTGTGGGATGAGATCGGACCATCTAGCCTTCACGCCCCACATGCATCAGTGAGCCTTGGGTGCCCATGACCATGTGGCCAATTCACCAGTTGTCTTTCCTTGGGTCATTTTTCCTATATACTAACCACTGCAAGTACTACTCATCATCTAGCAATCACAAAAATGTTCTTAGTGTCTACTTCAAGAACTGTGACATCTACTTTATCTACTTCAAGAACTGATTGTTCACTTCCTGCCTAATATATTCCATTTCTTTAGACAGGTGCTCTTGTAATGAATTTACTAGATAGTCAGTGTTTTTCATTTTATCTGACAGTGTTGTTAATGTTATGGGTGGTCAGTGACTGATCAATGTCTATAAATCTAGAATAGTTGTTCCACTCAATTTGATTGGTGGAGAAGAACCTCCTCACATAAAAATAAAAATCAAGTATAAAGCTCCTCGGGCGCTGTAGAGACTGTTCACAATGACAAATAGTCACTTTCATTTTCAATTTCACTTCACTACACTTCACTAAAGCCTTAAAATACATACAGTGTTGCCATTTATGTAATATCACTTTGGCTTTTGGTACATTCACCCTCTTTTTTGAAACATTTGCTTTGTAAAACTGATTTTGTCATATTCCTTTTTTTTTTCAGATGGTATCCTTGGAATATACTGGCATTTGGGAGCAATTTTTTCACACAGATGCCTGTTCACCTATGAGACAAGTCTGGCATAAGTAGCCGGAAAACCAGTGGCTGTGTTTTGCATTTTCAGTTGCAAAGCCATTACTGTTCAACCATTTTGAAATGACTCTGCCTCCAGTTGCTAAGACGCTCTACCGCCAGTACAAACTGATTTGTACTACAATTAGCGGCGCTTTAAGGGCTGAGTAACTGACTGTTAGCGTGTGGGCTTTTTAGCAAAGTCTGTCTGCTGGGCAACACGCTACAGGATAATAGTGAAGAAGAGATATAAAATCAACAAAAACAGCTCCTGGTGTTTAGAAACTGAACACAACACAACACCTCCTATTCAAGAAGAGTAAGAGCGAATCTATATAAACAAATCCCATTTGCAGAAAAGTTGGGATATTTTACAAAATGCAATAAAACACAAATCTCTGTAATATTAATTTGTCAACCTTTATTTAACTGGCAAATTAAAAAAGAAAAGAATTTCAGTAGTTTTACTGAGCAACCTGATCATATTTTTTTAAATATCTAAAACCTTTTTGTTGTTGTTGTGATCCACTATGTGCTGTGGTGTGTTCACAATGACAGATAATCACTCACTTTAATTTTTTGAAACAAATGCCATTTGTGGCCTACTGCTCTATTCTATTCTATTTATTCTTGTATAAGCTATATATCCTGGCATTGACTTGTGACTACTAGAAAATGTGTCTGTGTGTGTGTGTGTGTGCATGTACGTGTGTGTACTTTAATTTGGGTTTGTAACAGGTTATACACAACATTTACAGACGTGTGCAGTTTGATATATTTAAATGAGAGTGTCAAATTTGAATGTGTATGAGTGAAGCTATTTGTGTACTTTGTCTCCAAAAGATGAAAGAATGCATTTTTAACACTCTTAAAAATATTTCGGAATATAAACATAGCGTATGCATTTTCAGCATACATGCCAACTCATCAACTTTATCTGCCTTTGGATTTATTTTTGACATAATCTCCTTTCTAAGATAAGTGACAAATTCAGAGAAATTCAAAGACTATTGAGCTACCATTTATGGAAGATGGAAAACAAGAATAAATACATAAATAAATGCAGAAAAAAAATTGTCTTTGTTTACAGCGGAGTTGGCTTGTGCGTGAACTCTGCTGGAGGAGGAAAAATCAAAGACTAATGAAAAAAATAAAGAAATAAAAGTAAGCATCACTCCACAGGGGATTCTCTCGAGGGACATTGGATATATACCTTGCTGTCTTCAATACAGGCTTGATCTGAAATTCTTATAGCAACCACAGTGGAGATCTAGTAAACACTACAAATGTGGAATTGCATGCAGTTCCTACTTTAGCAAAAATTACTGTAATTGTGAGCTGAGAAATGAGCTAAAGGGTTAAATAATGATTTATTTTAAATAAAAACAAATAAACACGACTGCAGGGCATGAACACGAAACACAACCTGGCAAGACAGGGCAATAATACAGGATAAACAACAGTTGACCAACACAGACATCAGCAAACAAGGGGTTTAAATAATGAACATAGATTACCACCACCTGGGACTAAGAACAGAGACAGTTGACAGGGGCATGGCTAGACGAACATGAGGGCAACCAAAACACAGACACATGGACAACATGTGGGTGTATACGTTACATAGCCCTCCCCCTAGGCGCAATGTCCCGGTGCGCTAAACCCCTCCCACAACCAAGGCGTTGACCCAGGAGGATGGCAACACTGAAGACAAGGCAAACACTATCAGACAAAGACCAGGAAACTCAGACATGAAACAAAGACAGAAACCAAGACACGATCTTTAACATAGGAAACAGAACAGGTACTAATAACAGGAACACAGACTGCAACATGGGCTGGGGAAACACACGTCCTGACTGGGGAAACAGAGGTCCATGCTGAAAAGCTCCCGTCCTGACCCTTGGGCACATAGACAGAGCCAGGAGATGCACGCAACGTCTGGGCGGAGCCAGGAGATGCACACAACGTCCAGGGGGAACAGGTCGAAGCCAGTGACGTCCGGGGGAATGAGCCAGAGATAGTGGCGTGCATGCGACACATGGCATAGGTAGTGACATCAGGGCAGAGCTGGGCATAAATGGAAATGTCAGGGCGGAGCTGAGCAGTGATGTTGAGATCAGGGTGGAGCTGAGCGTGACGGCGAAGTCAGGGCAGAGCTGAGCAATGACAGCAAAATCAGGGTAGAGCCAGGCGGTGACAGCGATGGTGACATGGTTTTCTTGGGGTTCAGGGTCTCTAGGGCGGGACACGGTGAATTCAACGCCATGAGGGTGGGACCAGGCTGTCTTCTTGCTACAGGAACAGATACTTGACTTGTCGGCTCCAGTTCGTTGATTCCGGCTCTTGGTTTGTCGACTATGGCGCTCGATTCATCGACTCCAGCGCTCGATTCTTCGACTCTGGGACTTGGTTCTTTGTGAATGCAGAAACTGGAACTAGCAAGGTGGTGGCGGGGCTTGGCGAGTGCTTTAGCGGATTTACAGAAACATGTTGCAGTACTCAAGACGAGACATCACCAGTACCTGGACTACAAGTTGAGTGGCATATTCTGGAAGGTATGGCCTGATCTTGGGGATGTTGTAGAGTGTAAATCTGCTTGATTGTGAGGTTGCTGCAATGTGGTCCTTGATGGTTAGTTGGTTGTCAATGATCACTCCAAGACTCTTTGCAGCACTGGTCAGAGTGATGAGCCAAACTGGATGGAGATGTTATGGTGTGTAGTTGGGTTGGCGGGTAGGATGAGAAGCTTGGGCTTTGATAGGTTGATCTGGAGGTGTCTGTCCTTTATCCAGCATGTGATGTCTGTAAGGCATGCTGTGATTCTGAAAGAGATGGTGTCATCACCTGGTGGGAAAAAAAGGTAAATTTGAGTGTCATCGGCATAACAATGATAAGAGAATCCATGTCAATGGATGATCTTGCCCAGTGAAGTAGTATACAGTGAAAAGAGGAGCCAATACTTTACCTCTCCAGGATACCTCATAGAATCTTTCTGTGAGGTAAGACCTGAACCAGTTGACTGCCCTTCCAGTAATGCCTAGACTGGAGAGGGTGGATAGGAGCAGTCAGTGGCTGACTGTGTTGAATGCTGCAGATAAGTCTAGCAGTATAAGAACTAATGACTTATAGGTAGCTCTTCCCAGGGAGTTCACCACACTTAGCAGGGCAGTTTCAGTGAAGTGACCACACTTAAAACCATATTAAAGGTTGTTCCGTAAGATAAAACTAAAGAGTTGGTTATAAACAGCACTTTCTAGGATTTTGGAAAGAAATGGTAAGAAAGATACCGGTCCGTTGTTAGCCGCCTTCAGTAGAGGTGATATCTTGGCTTTCTTAAATGTTGCTGGGAATATTCCAGATGTCAGCGATGAGTTTATAATCTAGGGTAGTGACGGGATGATTGCAAATGAGAAGGTGGAAAAGAATGGGGTCAGGGGGGCAGGTGGTTTGGTGGCTGGAGAGAAGAAGCTTGGAGACCTTGGTTTCTGAAAGCATGCTGAATGTGGAGACGGTCTTATATTGTAGAGGTAGTTGCTGAACATCAGTACATTCTGTGAACTGTTGGCTGATGGTTGTCACTTTTTCCTGAAAGAAACAGGCAAGATCATCAGACAGTCTGTGATGCCGCTAATCTTGTTATGGAAATATGTTTTTGCAGCTGTGACCACTGAAGAGAAGGATGACAGCAGCCTCTGGTAGTCTCAGAGGTCATTCTGGTGCTTATGTTTATGCCATCTTCTTTCTGCTGCTCTTAGTTCAGTTTGCTGGTTGTGAAGGGTATCCGAGAGCCATGGGCTGGGAGGTGTAACTCTGGCTGGTCTGGAGATGAGGGGGAAGAGCCTGGCAAAGTGAGAGTAGAGCAAAGTGTTTCAGTAGCTGCATTAGTATCTAGTGTGGTAATGAGGTCTAGGTGAGGGAGGGCAGATGAGACAAGGGAAGATAAGTGAGTGGGAGAGAGAAAGTGTAGATTTCTATGTTGGAGCACCTTAGGATGAGATGCAGTAGGACGCAGAGGAACCAGAGAAGTTGAACTTTATGAATGCATGGTCAGATACATGTAGGGGTGTAGCTTTAGGTGGGTGGGTGCTTAGCTTTGCTGAGCAAAAGTGGTGATGAAATATTGTTGAATGATAGTTCCAAAGACCGAAGGCAAAGGTGGCATCTGCAGTTGAGGATTTCTGTAGCTGGTGGAGGTTGCTGATGTTGTGTGATTTCCTGTGAAAAGAGCGTGTCTTGGGCATGTGATTAATAACCTGAATGGATCTTTGCTCGGTGGACTCAATCAGGTAGACTTGCAGGTCTTGATCTACAAAGGTCTTCACATTAAGTAGGCCTTCACGCCTCCACCGACGCTTCCACATAAGCGTCCGAGGTTTATTTAAATAGTGGGTGATAAATGGTGGTTGGGAGATCTTGCTAATTGTCCCGAAACTACAGACAAGGAACCAAAACAACAACAACAGCAGTACTGCTAGCTCGGAATATCCACAAAGTTACCTCCTACCTTGTATTTTCAGTTCAGTAAATGCGACAGTTACTTTTAAACAGCAATGCAACACACAGTGTTAATCTAGCAGAATGAAATGCTTGCCTGCTTGGTTTAGTTGTTTTACAGTCAAGAAATCAACCAACTATGCTGGACTCTATAATAAGAAAAAATGAAAAAGACCCATGGTTGGTTTCTGCATTGTGTGCATGAACTTGGAATAGCTGCATTCCAAAAGCTAGGATGATATCCACATGGACTATATTCCTAGACCACTACATCACTGAGCACTGTTCCAATCAGAAGAATCCTTTGAATACAGCCAAGCAATTGCGATGATTTTCAAGGATCCTGAAGTATCCTTCACAGTCTTCTGTTGCCCATAGTCCTTTGCACATGGATGAAACCAGAGAAAGAGAGAAAAAAAATCAGAGGTGTGAGAAGAACAGGGAGAAAATCAAGGACCAAAGGACAGAAGAGTAAATGGAAGTTTGAATTGAAGTTGGAAATGAAGTATCAAATCTGATTAAAAATGTCAGTAGCTGTCAAGGTAGCAAAAAAGAAAAAGTCAAGGAAGCTCTAATGTAAGGTCAGATCAGTGTAGGAAATGCACTGCATATATTACTTCATTAAAAATGTATGCATGCAAATAATCAAACAGAAACAGATCACAAAGTACCCTGTAGTGGTATGAGGTGACACATTTCTGAACACTGGTTTATAATTACCACAATAATAGTGTGTCCTTCCAATGGAATGAAATTCAAAATCAGGTGGGTCCAGGATCTGTGTGAAGCTGTCAACTGCTAAATAAAACCCAAAGTCAGCAATGTCATCATTCATATTTGACCACCAGAATTTCTTTGACAAAGTATTCAAGTCAAGTTTATGTGTATAGTGCTTTTTACAACTGACGTTTTCACAAAGCAGCTTTACAGAAACTGGGTCCGAGCCCCCAAAGAGCAAGCCAAGGGCACCAGAGGCAAGGAAAAACTCCCTAGCAGTAGGAAGAAACCTTGGGAGGAACCAAGGCTCAGAAGGGGGAACCCATCC